>CAUYQU010012664.1:0-20419 GCA_963574635.1 Cheracebus regulus | reverse complement strand
AACCCCAAAAAAAAAAAAAAAAAAAAAAAAAAAAAGAATCAGAGGAGCTAACTTCAGAAGGTGATGGAAGGGAATGTTGTTATGTGGGCATATTGGGGATCATGACACTCCATGGACAGGCATCATTGTACAGCAATGATGCAGTCTTAGAAATTAAGACTGCATATTCTGTCTTTCTCCAACTGCAGGGATTGGCATCTCTTTTTGCTCTGTACATCTGTTCAGTTTTCCGTTCTTCCAGCTGGCTTTCTCAGTTTCAGCTTGTATGTGGAGTATAATGGCTGCTCAGCTCCTTTATCAGAGAATTCTCCATCTTTTCTTTCAGCATTTATCTCTGCTGCTAAATGGTTCCGTCGTTTAAAAAAAAAATAAATCATTTGTTTGTTTATTGAAGGGTCAGTACATTTATGTGGTTTAAAATTCAATAGATACAATATGAAATCTTCCTGCCACTCCTTTTCCTCAGCCACCCAAATTTTGGCAATCCAAATCACCAGTTCCTTGTGTATACTTTCAGAGATATATTATGTATATGTACCTATATGCATTTATAGTCTGCCATTCTTTTTTCCCCCTCCTAGACCATTGGAAGCTATTATATAGCTTATGTTGGAAATTCTTTCATGTCAGTAAATAAAGAAGTTGCTTTTTAAAAAATGGATGCATAGCATTTCATTGTGTGGTTGAATTATATAATTACTTTGTTTTCAGTTTTTTGCTGTTGTTAACAGTACCCTAGTACAAACCCTAATATGTGTCATTTTAGACGTGTGCTAGTATGGCTATAGAATAAATGCCTTGAATTTGGAATTGCTTACAGAAAGGGGATGGGTATTTCAGAATAACCATGTATTGAATGAACTTTTATCCACGTTTTTGTATGTAAAATCCTGTGTGTATTTGATTCTATTTCTCCACTTTAAGTTCTCTTAATTTGCCTGTCAAATAATGTGCCAGTAACACACTTTTAATTATTGTACTTTTATGATATGCATGTATACATGTAATTTGTAATGGTAGTTAAGGGTATTAACTTGAACTAAACTGCTGAGCTTTAATTCTTACCTTTACCACTTTCTTAGCTGTGTGACCTTGGGTATGTTCAACATCCCTGTGATGTCCTTATTTGTAAAATAGAGATGATAATAATACCTATCTAATAGAGTGCTAATGCAAGGATTAAATGAGTTAAGCTATATAAAGTGCTTAGAAAAGTACTTAGCATGTAGTTGGTGCTGTATAAGTATTAGGTCTTTCTTCTTTTTTTTCTTTTTCTTTTTTGCTGTTATTGGCAGGGTTAGTTCCTCTTCATTGCTTCCCCCCCCCCCCCCGAGAATATTCCTGGCTGTTCTTGTTTGCTTATATTTTATATTAATGTTAGAATCAGGTAGACTGTCTAATCAGAATAGACTAGGTAATAAGTTAGTACCCACAACAACAATCCCTCTACCTGTCCTCCCTCATCTCAGTGGATTAACACACCCAAAGTTTCTCACTTGCAATACATGTCCCATATGGATCTTACCTCTTCAGAGCCCCCTAAGGAGGTGGTAGGTGGGCTATGCCCATTTTTTGTCACCCAGAGACCCAGGCCGACAGAGTCTTTGACCATCATTCTAGAAAGCTGGCAGTTACCATTGCAGAAAGAAACAGTGATGAGTACTAGTGAAAACTTTAAAAGCCAGAAGGGATGTATATCACTTCCTTTTACATCTCAATGGCCAAAGCAAGTCATATGGCCTCATGTAATGCAGTTGGGGTAGGGGTTGGGTGTAGGTGCAGTTTTTGTGTGCCTGGAAGGGCAGCTGGAAATATCTGATGAAGAGTTGTAATGGGCTGGGCATGGTGGCTCATGCCTGTAATCCTAGCACTTTGGGAGGCCAAGGAGGGCAGATCACAAGGTCAAAAGTTTGAGACCAGCCTGACCAATATGGTGAAACCCCATCTCTACTAAAAATACAAAAATGAGCTGGGCATAGTGGTGCACTCCTGTAAAATTGTTACTCAGGAGGCTGAGGCAGGAGAATCACTTGAACCTAGGAGGTAGAGGTTGCAGTGAGCCGAGATTGTGTCACTATACTCCAGCCTGGGTGACAGAGTGAGACACCATCTCAAAAAAAAAAAATTGTGATGACTGCTTTGCTCGTTACTAAATATTTGGGTCACCCGTTGTTACATGCAGCACTCTGAGCACCTTCCTTAGAGACACTGCTTACATTTCTATCTAGTAACTACATTTATCTGAAACTCTAGAATAAGTGATGTTCAGAGTCTATTAATCAGATTCAGAGGAGATTTCTCTTGGTCCAGACAACTGTGAATGAAACAAATAAGTTATTCATTATTTATTGGTCTAAAATAGTCATCTTAGTTTTGTTTGACTTTTTGTTTGTTTGTTTTGCAAGAGGGTCTCACTCCGTCACCCAGGCTGGAGCAGTGACGGGATCTTGGCTCACTGCACTCTCTGCCTCTCAGGTTCAAGCGATTCTTATGTCTCAGTCTCCTGGGTAGCTTGGGTTACAGGCATGCACTACCACGTTTGGCTAATTTTTGTATTTTTTAGTAGAGAGGAGGTTTTGCCATGTTGGCCAGGCTGGTCTTGAACTCCTGGCCTCAAGTGATCTGCCTGCCTCGGCCTTCCAGGGTGTTAGGATTATATGTGTGAGCCACCGGACCCAGCTCATCTTAGTATTTTTTTAGGTTCCTTGCTGGGTGGTAGGAGTGGAGCTGCAGAGGGAACTTTCACTTTTAATTCTACATATGTCTCTGTTATTTGATTTTTTTTTTTTTTTTGCAGTGAGCAGATAGTATGTAAAAGGAAATATTTTGCCAGGGGCATTGGCTCACACCTGTAATCCCAGCACTTTGGGAGGCCTAGGTGGATGGATCACTTGAGGTCAGGAGTTTGAGACCAGTCTGGCCAACATGGCAAAACCCCATCTCTACTAAAAATACAAAAATTAGCTGAGTGTGGTGGCATTCGCCTGTAATCCCAGCTACTCAGGAGGCTGAGGTAGGAGAATTGCTTGAACCAGGACGAGGAGGTTGGGGTGAGCTGAGATTGTACCACTGTACTCCAGCCTGGGCGACAGAGGGAGACCCCATCTCAAAAATAAATAAATAAAAGGAAATATTTTAAAAGCCTAAAATATTGAATCCTCACACCAGCTCTCTCTGTTAGATAGGTATCATTATCATCTCCATTTTACAAATAAGGACGTTGAATTACTGGGATGTTAAGTAATGTGTCCAAGGTCACACAGCTAAAGAAGTGGTAAAGACAGAGTCAAAGCCAGGCAGTTTAGCTCAAGTGTACGCCCTTAACCACCATGCCATGCTGTATGTTATAAAAATACAGTTTTTAAAACAATGTGATAACTGGCACATAATTTGACAAAAGAATACTCTTATCCTAAATTCATACTAAGTGAAATAACATATAGTACGTGAGGCCAGAGCTGGAACATGAGACCTGAGACCTAACTCTAACCTATTGCCTACCAAAATGTCTTTCTTAATGGATGGGCTTCTGTATATAGCTTGTAACAATAATAAAAATGTAGGTTTTTTTTTTTTTCTTATTTGCAATGAACATAGCAACAAAAATAACTGTTTACTTTGAAGAGCATGATCTTTGGAATAATAATACTTAAAAGTAAGGAATGATCTAAGAAAGTTACCTGGAGAGGGATGACTTCAGTGAGAGGGTAGTCTGTACTGATAGGGAGGGTGATGGTACATACTAACTGGTTTCTAATTTGAAGATCTTTTCTGGAGTACTTAGTTGTATTTTATTTATTTTGATCACGGACTTTTTTTTTTTTTTTGACACAGAGTATTCCTCTTGTTGCCCAGGCTGGAGCGCAGTGGTATGATCTCAGCTCACCACAACTTCTGCCTCTTGGGTTCAAGTGATTCTCCTGCCTCAGCCTCCCAAGTAGCAGGGATCACAGATGTGTGCCACTAAGCCCAGCTGATTATGTATTTTTAGTAGAGGCAGGGTTTCTCCATGTTGGTCATGCTGGTCTTGAACTCCCTACCTCAGGTGTTGACCATTGAGTTTCAAGGAAACAGCTTACAAAGGCAACCGAAGAGTGGAAAACCTTTATTCTTTGTGCAAGTTTTAAACATTTAATAAAGTGTTTATTAAAATACAGATATTTTGTCTTTAGGAAAAATAAAATATATGAGCCATTTATTTACTACATTCTTCCTTCTCTGATGGGAAATGAAAAAAATTTTTTATCGTTTTACAAATGCAGTATGTATTTTATTACAGGAAAAAAGCACAAACTAAGACAAACCCCATACCCATTCTCTTGCTGGGAGACAACAATCTAATGGGGTATATCCTTTTAAATCCTCTTTCAGCTGGGCGCGGTGGTTTATGCCTGTAATCCCAGCACTTTGGGAGGCTGAGGTGGGTGGATTACGAGGTCAGGAGTTTGAGACCAGCTTGACCAACATGGTGAAACCCCATCTCTACTAAAAATACAAAAATTAGCTGGGCGTGGTAGTGTGTGCCTGTAGTCCCAGCTACTCAGGAGGCTGAGACAGGCTAATTGCTTCAGCCTGGGAGGCAGAGGTTGCAATGAGCTGAGATCATACCATTCATTGCACTCCAGCCCGGGCAAGACTCCGTCTCAAAAAAAAAAAAAAAGGCTCTTTCATGTGTATCATTTTGTATTGCTAACCAGAATACATACAAAGCAATTTTTTGTTAGTTGCTTTTTTCATTTCATATATTTTGAACCTTCTACCCTGGAGATTTTTAATTGAAGGAGAAAGAGTTTTTGGTTGGTTGGTTTTTGTTTTTACCTTTATTTTAGAACTTCACGTTTGTTTCTTTTCACACTATTTAACGTTCAGTATGTTTGCCTTACAATTTTTGTTATTTGTTTCCTCTGTTAGATTCAGTTCCTTGAAGGCGTCTGTATTCTTCATTCTGTTAAGCTCATAGTAAGTTTACATAAAGACAGGACATACATTAACAGAAGTGATTGTAGGGAAAAAGGCAGAAGACATTTCAGTAGTTATTTTAGGATACAGATCAATCACTAATTCACTTATATTCCAATGTTACTTAAATTGCTCATGTAACCAAAAACTAAGGAAGAACAAATGTGTATACAGGTATTTAAGGTCCTTTCCTATTTTTTAAGCTGAGGTAAAATACTCTTGTGATGTTAATTTTTTATGTGACCCGTTGAAGAGAACATACTTAGTCTAAGGTATTGTTAACTATTGAAAACAAAAATGTGTAGGAGGACAGCAAGGTTATATTTTATTCCCTTTAAAATGTCATGAGTTAATTTCTCTTAATAAGAGGGAAGCGTGGGTTTCCTGTCTAGTTTTTAGGTGGTGATTTTTAAAAGAATAGCACTTCCATAGTGTTAGCAGCTAATTTGTAAATGTACATATTAATTGGCAATAAGCAGAAGTAAGGGCACTTTTTTCTTTTCTTTACTCAAAAAGTATTAACAGTTACTGATTCTGTTACGGTATAGAAGACCAGTAATGATCTATATGTTAAATTGCATCAAATAGCTGGGCGAAGTGGCTCACACCTGTAATCACAGCACTTTGGGAGGCCAAGACGAGTGGATCACATGAGGTTGGGAGTTTGAGATCAGCCTGACCAACATGGAGGAATCCTGTCTCTACTAAAAATATAAAATTAGCTGGGCTTGATGGCACACACCTGTAATCCCAGCTACTCGGGAGGCTGAGGCAGGAGAATCGCTTGAAACTGGGAGGCAGAGGTTGCGGTAAGCAGAGATTACGCCATTGCACTCTAGCCTGGGTAACGAGCGAAACTCCGTCTCAAAGAAAAAAAAAATTGCATCAAATGATGTTTATCCCAGTGTGCTATTATTTTTTTAACCCTCTTAAAATCATAAAAGGATTTTTCTCATAGGTATTCTACTTGTATGTATAGACAAATAATTTAATCAACCCATAGTTTGTCCACTGTATTTGTGGCTTGTAAGGGTTTTAAAAATTGGGCATAAGTAGCTGATAAGTTACAAAAAAGATACAAATTTCAATAAGGTTAATTTAGTTAAAATGACAGGAGTGTATGATAGAATATATTGTTTGCTGGGAAAAAAGAAAAAAGACAGGAAATGGGGGTTCATTTTTAATAGAAAAACACAGAACTCCAAAAACAAGACAAAAAACAAAACTACAATTATTTCCAAAGAGAACATCTCAGTTGTGCAGAAAGAATTAACATAGTAGGCTTGATTGAGATTGATATCCTCAGAGAGGTCTGCTTGCAAGGTTGGCCCTTGGCTGGCATCTAGGA
The DNA here is from genome assembly GCA_963574635.1 of Cheracebus regulus. Classification (NCBI taxonomy): domain Eukaryota; kingdom Metazoa; phylum Chordata; class Mammalia; order Primates; family Pitheciidae; genus Cheracebus; species Cheracebus regulus. The sequence continues at coordinate 14,112 of CAUYQU010012664.1, read as the reverse complement.
ACTTGGATTTGAGGAGGATTTTGAACATTTCCGGAACTAAAAAGAATGGCCTATTGTGCCTAAGCTGTTTGTATAAACCATGTGGGTTATACAGAACACCTTTCTTTCTGGGCGTCTGGAATTTTGCTGTGTAGTGGGCAGAGGGTGCTTGTATGATCACCCCCTAAGAAGAATTTTGGAGACAATATTTTATACATGTTGTTGTAATTCATTGCTGGAGGAAGTAAGTGTGTCCTGTGTGACTCTGCTGGGAGACAATTTTTGGACACTTGTGTCTGGTTTTCTCTGGACATTTCCCATGCACCTTTCTCCTTTGCTGATTTTGCTTTATATCCCTTTGATGTGATAAAGCACAGCCATGAGTTTTCTGACTCCTCCTAGTGAATCATCAAATCTGAGGGTGTTCTTGAAAACTCCCAACCAAATAGTGGATCAGATAAGTTTATAATTGGAATCTACCCATGTTCATATAAAGTCTCTACAAGGAAGATTCTAATGGGTATCTACCCATTTTTGGGTTTAAGTTGTCCCCATATAGGGTAAGAGATAAAATAAGCGAAAACTAAAATTAACTTTGGGATCTGAAGGAGAAAAAAAAAGGCTCTTAATTTGTGACTGACAAACTTCTGTTTAGGTTTTATCTTTGTGAAACTAGATCTTGGTGTCTAGCTATCTGAGAAGGTTCTGTACTGTATAGAAATGTATTATTCAGGAAGCAGAACTGAAAGTGAGACAACGTAAATGTAACTCAAGAAAGCATTGTGGGCTGGGCACAGTGGCTCGTGCCTGTAATCCCAGCATTTTGGGAGGCTGAGGCAGGCAGATCACCTGAGGTCAGGAATTCAAGACCAGTCTGGGCAACATGGCAAAACCCCTTGTCTACTAAAAGTACAAAAATTAGCCGGCACCATGTGGTGCGCCTATAATTCAAACTACTTGGGAGGCTGAGGCATGAGAATCTGTTGAACCTGGGAGATGGAGGTTGCAGTGAACCAAGATTGCACCACTGCACTCCAGCCTGGGAAACAGAGCAAGACTCCGTCTCAAAAAAAAAAAAAGAAAAGGCATTGGGAACCAAGCGTTGTGGCTCATGCTTATAATCCTAGCACTTTGGGAGGCTGAGGCAGGAGAATTACTTGAGCCCAGGAGTTTGAGACCAGCTTAGGCAACATGGTGAGACCTTGACTCTACCAAAAATTAAATGTTGGCTGGCATGGTGGTACATGTCTGTAGTCCCAGCACTTTGGGAAGCTGAGGTGAGAGGATTCCTCGATCCCAGGAGTTCAAGGCTGCAGTGAGCCATGATCATTGCCACTGCACTCAAGCCAGGGTGACAGAGAGAGACCCTGTCTCAATTTAAAAAAAAGGAAAAAGAAAAAAAGAAAGGAAAAATAATGAAAGCATTGTGATGTAGAAAGTGCATGGGTTTTGGAACTAGGTAGATTTGGGTTAAAATTCTGGTATTAACTGTGATTGTTTGAACTCATTATTTCTTCATTTATAAAATGAGGATAATGCCTGCTGTGTAAAGTGGTTTGAGAATTAGATAGTGTATATAAAGCTTCTACCACTGTATCTTGTACATGATAACTCAAAATGTTAGAGGACATTTTCTGCTAAGTTGTAGAGAGATTGGAGAAGTTTAAAGGGGAGAAAAAAAGAGAAGGTAAAGTTTGTGTTTCTCTTCTGTTTATTGTTTGATGTGAGGTTGCTTAGGAAGATGTGAGGGAGAGAAGAAACATTAAGTTGTAGAAAATGGAATTTTAAATGTTATCTCTACAATCACCCACTAGGACTTTTTATAGTTTATTTTTTATTTTATTTTACTTTATTTTTGAGACAGAGTCTCACTGTGTTGCCCAGGCTGAAGTGCAGTGGCATGATCTCAGCTCACTGCAACCTCCGCCTCCCAGGTTGAAGCAGTTCTTTGCCTCAGCCTGCCAAGTAGCTGGGATTACAGGTGCCCGCGACCATGCCTGGCTAATTTTTGTATTTTCTAGTAGAGAAGGGGTTTCACCATCTTGGCCAGGCTGGTCTTGAACTCCTGACCTCGTGATCCAACTGCCTCGGCCTCCAAAAGTGCTGGGATTGTAGGCATGAGCTACCACGCCTGGCCTATGGTTTAAGAATTAGGAATATCATAAGTACAAAGTCATTCGGAGGATGGAAGAGGCGTAGAAACTTTATGAATGTTTTCCATACCTTTACAGTAAGGTTATCATGAATTATTTGACTGTGTGTTAGTAGGTTTCAGTAACTGATTTAAAAACATTCAACCTTTATTCCCTTATGAATGCCTTCAGATAATAATGGGATAATTTGGATAAATTTATAGACATGGTACCCTATTAGAATTTATAGAATTCATGTTTAGAAAAGATAGCGGCATCTTGAAACAGAATTGTATGATTCTGGTATATGTGGCTTTTCTTTTTTTGAGATGGAGTTTTGCTCTTTTCGCCCAAGCTGGAGTGCAATGACGCAGTCTCGGTTTACTGTAACCTCTGCCTCTTCAAGTGATTCTCCTGCCTCAGCCTCCCAAGTAGCTGGGATTACAGACACCACCACACCCGGCTAATTCTGTATTTTTAGTAGAGACGGGGTTTTTCCTTGTTGGTAGGCTGTTCTTGAACTCCCAAACTCAGGTGATCCCTCCCAAAGTGCTAGGATTACAAGCCTGAGTCACCGTGCCTGCCTAGGGTTAAATATTTTCATACTGTTGTGTAACCATCCATCACCACCATGTAACCATCCGTGACCATCATCCATCTCCAGAACTCTTTTCTTCTGCAGACCGAAAGTCTGCATCCATTAAACTATAATTCCCCATTTGCCCTTTTCCTCCAGACCTTGGCAACCACGTTTTACTTTCTGCCTTTATGAGTTTGACTACTCTACATTCTTCATATAAATGGAATCATATAGTATTTGCCCCCTTTTTAAAATTTTATTATTATTTTTTGAGACAGAATCTTGCTCTGTTGCCCAGGCTGGAGTGCAGTGGCACGATGTGTGCTCACTGTAGCCTCTTCCTCCAGGGTTCCAGCGATTCTCCTGCCTCAGCCTCCCGAATAGCTGGGACTATGGGCGCATGCCACTATGCCTGGATAAATTTTGTATTTTCAGCAGACATGGAATTTCACCATATTGGCCAGGCTGGTCTTGAACTCCTGACCTCAGGTGATCCACCCACCTTGGCCTCCCAAAGTGCTGGGATTACAGGCGTGAGCTACTGCACTGCACCTGGCAGTATTTGCCCTTTTGTAACTGGCCCATTTCACTTAACTTAATGTCTTCAAGTTTCATCCATGTTGTAGCATGTGTGAGAATTTTTTTTTTAGTGGCTGAATGCTATTTCTTGCGTGTATGTAGCCCATTTTCTTTATCCACTCGTCTGTTTATGGACTACTTTGGTTGCTTCCACCTTTTGGCTATTGTGACTAATGTTGCTACGAACATGGGCATGCAAATATCTCTGAGTTCCTGCTTTCAGTTCTATTGAATATATACACAGAAGTGGAATTGTTGGATCATATGATAATTCTGTATTTAATTTTTCTGAGAAACCACCATACTGTCTCCCGTAGTGGCTTTACCATTTTATATTCCCATCAATATTGCACCAGGGTTCCAGTTTCTCCACACCCTCACCAACATTTGTTATTTTTTCTCTCTCTCTCTGTCTCTTTCTCTCCCCCCCCCCCGTGTGTGTGTGTGTGTGTGTGTGTGTGTGTGTGTGTTTTAATAGTAGCCATCCTAATGGTTGTGACATGGTATCTCACTGTGTTTTTTTTTTTTTGAGATGGAGTTTTGCTCTGATGCCCTGGCTGGAGTGCAATGGCAAAATCTCAGCTCACTACAACCTCTGCTTCCCGGGTTCGAGCGATTCTCCTGCCCCAGCCTCTTGAGTAGCTGGGACTATAGGAACGCACCACCATGCCCAGGTATATTTTGTATTTTTAGTAGAGGCGGGGTTTCACCATGTTGGCCAGACTGGTCTCGAACTCCTGACGTCAGGTAATCTGCCCGCTTCAGCCTCCCAAAGTGTTGGGATTACAGTTGTGAGCCACCATGCCTGGCCTTTCTTTGTGGTTTTGATACGCATTTCCTTAATGATTAGTGATGTTGGGTATCTTTTAACAGTGTTTATTGGCTATTTGTGTATCTTTTTAAAGGAAATTTTGAAGTCCTTTGTCCAATTTTGAATCTGTTTGTTTTTTTGTTGTTGACTTGTTGGTCTTTGTTTTATAGTGCCATTTTCTTCTATCATTACCCTCTTTTTTCTTTTCTTTTTCTTTTTTATTTTTTTTTGAGACAGAGTCTCACTCTTGTTGCCCAGGCTGGAGTGCAATGGCACGATCTTGGCTCATAGCAACCTCCGCCTCCCAGGTTCAAGCAGTTCTCCTGCCTCAGCCTCCCCAGTAGCTGGGATTACAGGGATGTGCCACCACGCCTGGCTAATTTTGTATTTTTAGTAGAGATGGGTTTTCATCATGTTGGTCAGGCTGGTCTTGAACTCCTGGCCACAAGTGATCCACCTGCCTTGGCCTCCCAAAGTGCTGGGATTATAGGCATGAGCCACCATGCCCAGCCTACCCTCTTTTTTCTTTAAGCGTATTAAATACAACATAGTTGTTGCCGAGTAACCAGTTATCCCTAAATTTAGCAGCTTAAAACAAACAACGTTTATTATCTCACCTGATTTCTGAGTTTCAGAAAGTGGCTTAGCTGGGTGATTCTAGCTCAGAATCTTAAGGTTCCAATCACGTTGCTAGCTGAGCCCTTGTATTCTTCAGTTGATTTTAATTATTTGCAGAATTATGAAGTGTTTTATGTGCAAATAGAGTTTTAATTTGTGTGTAGAGTGTTGATACCTTAAAAATTGTTTTTTAAAAATCTATATTCCATATTAGCAGAAATTATATGTAAAAAAAATCATTTTCAAGCCTCCATCAGTAGTTTCTCAGATTAATTAATTAATTAATTGACTGACTGAGTCTTGCTCTGTTGCCAGGCTGGAGTGCAGTGGTGCGATCTCGGCTCACTGCAGCCTCTGACTCCTGGGTTCAAGCAATTCCCCTGCCTTAGCCTCCTGAGTAGCTGGGACTACAGGCATGCACCACCACACTTGACTAATTTTTTGTATTTTAGTAGAGATGAGGTTTCATCATGTTGACCAGGATGGTCTCGATCCCCTGTCCTCATGATCAGCCTGCCTTGGCCTCCCAGAGTGCTGGGATTATAGACGTGAGCGACCACGCCTGGCCTCTCAAGTTTATTTTTGATAAACCCTGGCTCTTTAGAAAGCACTCTGCTTGATGTTCATGATTTGGTTGTTGACATTTAGTTCAGCGAAGTAGTTTAATTTCCATAAAAACTTCCTTTGCCTTAAATTATATTACTGGGCAACTGTTAAGGGGAAGATTGATTTTCAGTTGCTAAATTCATGCTCATGTAACAAGATTCTTGGAAGAGGTTGTTGTATTTGAAACATTGGAAATGATATTGGTAAAAAAAATATGTTTCCACCTTGCAGGACCTTCATTGTAGTCAAAATTATGAAATTTATAAAAACTAATGTTAACTCTGTTTTAACCATGGGAAAAAAGATATGTAGGTGAGATTATAAAAAAGTGAATTTATTATGACAGTTTGATTTAGTTAACCAAGAAACTGTTCCTCAGCAGTCCACTAGGGGATACTCCAGTACTTAGGATGAAAATCTGGTTGCCACCATAACTTAAAAATTAGGCCAGGCACGGTGGCTCACGCCTGTAATCCCAGCAATTTGGGAGGTTGAGGCAGGCAGATCACTTGAGGTTAGGAGTTAAAGACTGGCCTGGTGAACATGGTGAAACCCTGTCTCTACTAAAAATACAAAAAATTAGCCGGGCATGGTGGCAGGCACCTATAATCCCAGCTACTCAGGAGGCTGAGGCAGGAGAATTGCTTGGACCCTGGAGGCCGAGGTTGCAGTAAGCTGAGATGATGTCATTGCACTCCAGCCTGGATGACAGAGTCTCAATCAATCAATCCACTTGCTTACCTGGAAAAAAAAAAAAAAAAAAAAAAAAAAAAGCAGACAGGGCTGGTTTGAGTTACTGATTTGACAATAATCTTCACCTTTAGAAAGAGCCTACTACGTTTTTAAAGTTTGGAAATGTTATTTGATTTCATTGGCCACTTTTTCTGGTGGTGTTGCTTCAAATTGACTTCTTTGAGCACTTTAGAAAAGCTGATTATTACATTTTTTTCTTGGTACATGAAAATCATGGTTCTCTCTTTTTTTTTTTTTTTTTTTTTGCAACTTGTGTCCTCTTTTGGAAATTCAGAGAGGCTGATGTTAGGTGTGAGTTTGTTACAACTTTCTCCATCATACCATGTATGCTGTTCAGATGTTTACCTTAGAAAAGTATGAAATATATGATTTTGATATAGACAACCCAGAAAATAATTCATTCTACTATCAAAGATATTTTAAGGATTTAATGTTATCTTGATTTCTTTCCAGTAATTTAAGTAGTAATTGAAAATAGACACAATACAATGTGACTTAATGCTTTAAAGAAAAATGTGAAAAGTTGAGTTCTGTACTTAAAATAGCAAAATTTCAAGAAAATTCAGGTTCTTGTATTTATTAGGAAGAAGTTATCAGACTTAACGTTTCAGGACATACTTTGATTAACCAAAATTTATTCTTAATTTACTTTTCCTAACCTAGTTTAAAAATTTTTTTCTATGCGATGTGATTATGTCATTTTTCTGCATGCCTTGTATTTCATTCTTCTATGCTTGGCACAGAAGTACTTAAAGGTTAAGTGAGTAGTGAGATTTAACTCAGTCTGCTTTAGGTAATTTACTTGATTTTTCTGCTACTTACAAGTACAACAAATGAGTGAAGTTGTGTGCCATTATGACAGCACGATTTGGAAAATGGAAATTCAGGCAGTATAGGACAAGAACAAGGATGTTTATTTGTCCATTGAAAATAAAAGTGGTCTAGGATTTATTGAGAGTTTGTTGTAATTTGAGCCTGAGTGATAAGTTTACAGGTTGCATCTGACATTCTTTTATCATATTTTTTGGTTTGTCACTGTCTCCCTAATGAAATGAAATAGGAAAGAGCTAGAGAGTGCTGGGATAAATATCCAAATGCCTTTTAGTTGTGCATTTGGATAGATTGACTAGCATGCTCAAGATGCCAGCTATATCTTCTGTGGTACAGTGAGAGCCAAGGTGTTCCTGTGGATTGTTTTTCATAACTAATTCTATAATACTGAGTATAGTTAGATTCCTTGATATGTGCAGTGACTAACCAAGGAGTGGAATATCATTAGTTTAAGTATTTTGTTATATTTTGACTGTAGGGGAATGGTAAAATGTCACAAAGTATCAGTTACTCTTCTGCTTTTATACTTTGTTTGCAATTAAATGTATTTTTTTCAAAGATAATATAAAAGCAAAAGAAAAACCATTCGTAATGCTTTTGCTTAGGTCCGAACTTAATTTTTATATGACAGTTTCCAAATGATTGTCAAATTTTCTGTCTCATTTCAGTTGAGGGAGTGATTGTTCCATCTGTCATTTAATATGACACAGACTCTTTCTTAGTAATTTTTTTTGAAAACTCTTTGGTGATTTTTAAAAGTCTTAGCAGAGTGTTGATTATTTAAATGACAGGAGAATGTGTGTGTATAAAGTGATTTCAGAGGCCGGGCTTGGTAGCTCATGCCTGTAATCCTAGCACTTTGGAAGGCCAGGGCAGGTGGATATCCCCTGAGGTCAGGAGTTTGAGACGAGCCTGGACAATATGGTGCAACCCTGCCTCTACTAAAAATACAAAAAATTAGCCAGGTATAGTGGCCCATGCCTGTAATCCCAGCTACTTGGAAGAATGAAGCAAGAGAATTACCTGAACGCAGGAGCTGGAGGTTGCAGTGAGCCAAAATGTCGCCTTTGCACTCCAGCCCGGGCAGCAAGAGGGAAACTCCATCTCAAAAAAAGAAAAAAAGGGGGATTTCATACAGAAAGGTTAAGGTTCTTACACTATCATACAACATCTAATAATTTCATTTAGAAGAGTTGGAAAAGTATACAGCCTTATTTGATTTTGAAAATTAAGTGTAATAGTCTATTTCCTTACAGCTGGCAGAAAGCAGTGCTTACTCTTCCTAACTATGGGTTTATAATCCTCATCCTTTGTGATGTAGTAAGGATATAAAGTACTAGGAAGACTTTTAGTCTAGTACTGGTCCATGAAGGATTTCATTACTGTTATCATTCTAACATTCTGTGTTTCCTTTTTTTTTTTTTTTTTAACATAAGAATATCACTGTTATTTATTTTCCTACAGGTAATTTTTCTTTGGCTTCAACATTTTCTCTTCAAAATTCAAAGAAAAATATCCCGAAGTTTAGAACTGTATCACTTGGCCCTTTCTCTTCTTACCTCCTACCAGTTCAAAATGCTTGCATCTCTTTATGGCCAGCATCCTCCTGGGTCTGCAGTTAGGCTCAACACATTCCAGCCTTAGCACAATCTTCTTTGTGGTCTTAGCCTTCTTCCGGAAAATTGGCTTTATGTGCCTACCGTAGCCACTCTGCTTCCTATCATAGTGCCTTTTTAGCTGGACATACAAGGAATCCTTGCCCTTCTTATATTGTGTCACTTTGTGAGGCTGATGCTTTCCACACTTCTTACAGAAGGTTCTTCGGGTTTCAGGTCTGTTGACCATCTTTGCAGCAGGGCTGTTCTGTCTATATGATGAAAACGAGAAATGGTGTGCAAGACCCTCGTCTCATGCAGCTTTCGCCAAACTGGGTTTTCTTTTCCGAAAGTGACCTCCTTCCTGTGGCCTTCTTGGCAGTTGAGAGGACCACTGTTTTCAAGAGAACTGGGAGTGGCTTCCTATCTAAATAGGGACTAGCTGTGGTTAGAAGAGGAAGTGAGAAATGACTGGATCACTGCTTCTGCTTTTTCCTACTCAACAGGACACTTTTTCCTTCCAACTCCATCACCAGGCCTAGGACCTTAAATTCTGGATATAGTGGAGCATATCCTGGAATATTCTTTTGTTATGGCAACTTTGGTGACAGAGTTTCTTACAACAATGAAACTTTGTGATATTGTGAAATATATATTTGGTCTTTATTCTGTTTCCTGGCCAAAAAAAAAAACCCTCCTAAAATTCTAGGACTCTCTCTAGTGATTAGAGTGTCTTTTATATGCTAATGAGATGACTGGAGGCTGGGGACTCCCTAGGTAGTTTCAGGTTGGGGGCTGGTCACCTGAAAGACTGAGGCTTGATTAGAAGGTTGGGACTTTCAGCCCCCACCATCTCTTTGGAGGGGAGAGAGGCTGAAAGTTCCAATCACCAATGGCCAATGATTTAATCAGTTATGCCTGTGTAACGAAGCCTCCACAAAACCCAAAATACTGGGTTCAGAGAGCTTTGGGATAGCTGAACACATGGAGGTACCTGAAGGACTCTGCTCAGCTCCTCTTTTTCAATACCTTACTCTGTGTATCTTTTAATTTGGCTGTTCATCTGTATCCTTTGTAATATTCTTTATAATAAATGGGTAAACATATGTAAAGTGTTTCCCTGAGTTCTGTGAGTCACTCTTGGAATTTAAACCCAAGGAGGGGGTTGTTGAAACCCCAGTTTATTGCCAATCAGTCAGAAATGGCATCTGAAGTCTGGGACAGTCATGTGTGCCTGAGCCCTCGACTTGGGGAATCTGACACTATCTCCAGGTAGATAGAATTGAGTTGAATTGTAAGACACCCAGCTTTTGCACTGCTTGCTTGGTGTGTGGAGGAAATAACCTCACACATCTGGAGTCAGAAATACTGTGCTGAGTGGTGAGACTAGGCAAAAACACTTTGAGATTTTGTTTTTCCTGTCTTCAGACTCCACTTACTGTTTGGTGGTTGTGTCACCCTTTATGAATGAACAAATGGATTTAGATAACGACTTCCTAGTGACAAGGTGATTGCTAATTAAAATGTTATATGATACAAGAGTAGGGAACATTTAAGAAAGTAACATTTAACTTCTTGTACTCTGAGAAATTCCTGAAGAGTCTTATTAAAACGCCCTCGAACAGGGCTGGGTGCAGTGGCTCACGCCTGTAATCCCAGCACTTTGGGAAGCCAAGGTGGGCGGATCACCTGAGGTCAGGAGTTTGAGACCAGCCTGGCTTTTCGAAGCCTTGGTGAAATCCCGTCTCTACTAAAAACACAAAGTTAGCTGGCTATAATAGCATATGCCTGTAATCCCAGCTAGGTGGGAGGCTGAGATAGGAGAATCACTTGAACCTGGGAGGCAGGGGTTGCAGTGAGCCAAGGTCATGCCATTGCACTCCAGCCTGGGCAACAAGAGCTAAACTCTGTTTAAAAAAAATAACAAGAAGAAAAAGAAAAAAACATCCTAGAACAACATGAAGATTGTCATGTTTTATTAGTGTTCCACATCCTGAGAATGCAGAATTAAACTGGAAAGTTAATGTAATTCAGTCATTGCTGTAACCAATTACATTAACATGTTACATTTTATTTAATTTTGAAAAGTTAACTCATTAATACAGTTCAAGATACATTAAAGATACATTTAATCTCCCTATATTTCTCTCCCTTTAGCCTCTTCTCTAGAGGCAATCAATATTCCGAGCTTAAATATACTTTAAACATTTATTATTTAAAGGACTTCTTTGGTATGTATGAATAATTAAAATTGATAACATGGATTCTAGAGTCAGACATTTTAAATTTTCATCTACTCAACAGTTATTAAGCACCTACCAGGTAGTTTCTTGGGACTGGAAATACAGCAATGAACGAATCACAGCCTCCATGGAAATTACATTATAGTGGGCGGAGACAGGTGCTAACTAAATATTTATTTATTATATAATGTAGTGATGAGTGGTAGGGAGGAAGATAGTGCTGCGTAAAGGGAGAGGGTGATAGTAGAGGTGCTGTATTACTTTTTATTTTCAGAGTCTTCCTCTGTTGTCCAGGCTGGAGTGCAGTGGTGCGATCTTGGCTCACTGCAACCTCCACTGCCTCAGCCTTCTGAGTAACTGGGATTACAGTGTGTGTGCCACCACACCCCGCTAATTTTTTTGTATTTTTAATAGAGATGGGGTTTCATCATATTGGCCAGGCTGGTCTCGAGCTCATGACCTCAGGTGATCCATCCACCTTGCCTTCCCACAGTGCTAGAATTACAGGCCTGTGTCACCACGCCCAGCTGACATGCTGTTTTAGATTAGATAGTTGGAGAAAGCCTCTGGGGAGTAGCATTTGAGCAGAGAATTATTATCTGAAAGAGTCAAACTTGTGACTTTTGAGATAAAAGCATTCCAGGAAGAGGACCATCAAGGGCAAAAATCTGGAGACTATATTTACAGAAAAGGTGTATATCCTTCCAGAATGGCGGAAGAGGCTAGACTGGCTGGAGAGAAAGCCTGAAGGAGAATGGTAGGGGATAATATATAAGAGGAAAAAGAAGATATAAGAGTTGTGTGGGAGTAGTGTTGGGGATTGCTGATGACGGGTTTATATAGGGTTTGTATACCATAATAAGGAAGTCGGATTTTACTCTGAGTGGGATGGGAATCTTAGAGAGTTTAGATTTATAGAGTTCAGTCTAGCTGCTCTGTGGAGAATAAACTCTGGGGGGCAAGGGTGAAAGCAGAGAGATTAGTTATGATTTGAAATAGCCATAGAGTATACAACACTGTACTAGATACAGTGAGCTTTATCAAATTTAGTTAGTATTATTTCTCCCCTAGATTTGACTTTTACCCCTTGAGGAATGGAGGTAAGAAGTAAACATGAATTCATAATGAACATTTGTATTTGTAAATGATAACTTTAGGAATTATAGTTAAAACTCTGGAGGGATTCAAATTTGTACAGATAAAGTATCACTTGCATATTTCAAGAAATATGGTAAACTTCCCCAAAGAAACTCCAATACCTTTTATAGTTAACATTATAGCGTACAATGATTTTTTTCCCTAGGCCTTCCAAAAAAGGCTGTGTTGCACAGTTTTGACAAATTAAATATTGCGTGCTATTTTCCTCTCCATTTTGACTAGATGACATTTTGAATTTGAAACTTCCTTGGTTTCTCCAATGTATATCAAAGTGCTAGAAAGTATTTAAAAGGCAAAACCCTTAGACTTTAAGCAAGCAAGTTGGTAGTGATGAAAATAAATGGAATATAAAAATGTCAACCTGGAAAATTTAAACTGACAGAATAATATGTCTGAATTTGCTGGCAAACCTGCTATGTCTGATATTTATTTCCTATGTTGTACCTCCTAAGTCTAGAAAGGAGGTGCAACATAGGAAATCTGAAATTTGAGAATTTCAGAACTCTTAATATCTAACTGGGTGAATGAAGTCCCTTGAGTCAAAAATGAAATCACTTGTAAGAGAGAAAAAGAGAACCAGACATGGTAAAGATGTAGAAAATGGAAAACCAAAGTGGACACTGCAGAGTACTTTAAAATATAAACAGTGTTGTGGCCGGGTGTGGTGGTTCACGACTGTAATTCCAGCACTTCATGGGGGCAGGCAAATCACTTGCAGTCAGGAGTTTGAGACCAGCCTGGCCAGCATGGGATAACCCCATCTCTACTGAAAATACAAAAATTAGCCAGGTGTGGTGGTATGTGCCTGTGGTCCCAGCTACTTGGGGAGGCTGAGGAATAAGAATTGCTTGAACATGGGAAGCGGAGGTTCCGTGAGCCTAGGTTACACCACTCCAGCCTGGGTGACAGAATGAGACACTGTTAAAAAAGTAAATAAATAGGGCTGGGTGCCGTGGCTTACGCCTGTAATACCAGCACATTGGGAGGCCAAGGTGGGCAGATCATGAGATCAGGAGTTAAAGACCAGCCTGACCAACATGGTGAAACCCCATCTCTACTGAAAATACAAAAGTTGGCCGGGCCTGGTGGTGCATGCCTGTAATCCCAGCTACTCAGGAGGCTGAGGCAGGAGAATCGCTTGAACCCAGGAGGCGGAAGATGCAGTGAGCCGAGATCGTGTCACTGCATTCCAGCCTGGGTGACAGTGAGACTCTGTCTCAGAAAAAAATAATAATAATAAATAAATGGTACTGGAGGCAGAAGAGAAATGAGAAATGAAAGTTAAAGGGAAAGCCCAGCATATTGACAACTCAAGAAAACTTTAAATAAATTTTTGCTGGATCCAGTCGGGTTTAAGAAAGAAGTTAAGGCTGGGTGCGGTGGCTCACGCCTGTAATCCCAGTACTTTGGGATGCTGAGGTGGGCAGATCACCTGAGGTCAGGAGTTTGAGCCCCACTGTGCCCAGCCCATTGCTAATTTTCTTTACTCTCGATTTCTATTAATTTGGTTTGCTTGTCTAGGCTTCCTAAAATAGGACTTATAAAAGTAACGGTTAAGTATTTCAAGTTAATGGTTTAGAAGATAGTTTTTTAAATTAAAAAATTTGTATTACAGAAGTACTTTATCCAGGCAAAGCATTGTATATTTTTATTAATCAATTCTCATTATATCTTTTCATGGGTTTTTATTATTGCTATTATCTTTATGTACAGCTACCTCTTTTAGTCAAAAACTATGTAATGCTACCCTTACCTCAAATGTATGTACTTTTAATTTCTATTTAAAATAAGAAAACATAATATGACATACCTCACTTTGGGTCATGGAGTCATAAGATGTTTGAGCTGAAATAAGTTTTTTCCTTTGTGAACACAGTTTTATTACAACAAAGCAACTCATACAAAGAAACTTGTACACTTTTAACTTTTAAAACTGAGCGTCATCTTTCCTTTCCAGTAAAACAAAAAGAAAATTTAAAAAATAAACAGGTTGAAAATTACAATAGAGAATATCAATTCCTTCTACTCTTTTTTTTTTTTTTTTTTTTTTTGAATAAAAAGAAGGGAGGGGGGGAGGAGGGGGTGTTTTTTGAAAAAGGTGGAAAAGGAGAAAGAAAGAAACACCCAAAGAAAGAAAAGAGGGAAGGGAAGGTGGAAGAAAATGATGAGGTCCAGGGATTGAATCCTCGGTTCGTGCACCACGTAAATAACCTGAAAGTTTCTATGC
>CAUYQU010012663.1:0-29697 GCA_963574635.1 Cheracebus regulus | reverse complement strand
ATATCCTGAAGAGTATTTTCCAGCTTGGATTCATTCTCTTCGTCACATTCAGGTACACCTATCAAACGTAGATTAGGTCTTTTCACATAGTCCCATATTTCTTGGAGACTTTGTTCATTCCTTTTTACCCTGTTTTCTGTCATCTTGCCTTCTCGTTTTATTTCATTGAGTTGATCTTCAAACTCTGATATCCTTTCTCCTGCTTGGTCAATTCGGCTGTTGAAACTTGTGCATGCTTCACGAAGTTCTCGTGTTGTGTTTTTCAGCTCCATCAATTCACTTATATTCCTCTCTAAGCTGTTTATTCTCGTTAGCATTTTGTCAAATCTTTTTTCAACGTTCTTAGTTTCTTTGCATTGGGTTAGAACATGTTCTTTTAGCTCAGAGAAGTTTCTTATTACCCACCTTCTGAAGCCTGTTTCTGTCAATTCATCACACTCATTCTCTATCCAGCCTTGTTCCCTTGCTGGTGAGGAGTTATGATCCCTTGTAGGAGGAGAGACATTCTGGTTTTGGGTGTTTTCATCCTTTTTGCGCTGGTTTCTTCCCATCTCTGTGGATTTATCCACCTGTCATCTTTGTAGTTGTTGACTTTCAGATTGGGTCTCTCAGTGGGCGTCCAGTTTGTTGATGATGAAATTATTTCTTTCTGTTTCTTAGTTTTCCTTCTAACATTCAGGCCCCTCTGCTGTAAGACTGCTGAGGTCCACTCCAGGCCCTGCTTGCCTGGGGATCACCTGCAGCAGCTGCAGAACAGTAAGGGTTGCTGCCACTTTCTTCTTCTGCTATCTTTGTCCCAGAAGGATACCCGCCAGCTGTCAGTCTGAGCTCTCCTTTATGAGGTGACTCTTTGGATATACAGGGGTCAGGGAGCTGCTTGAGGAGACAGTCTGTCCTTTATAGGAGCTCGAGTGGTGAGCTGTGAGCTCCGTTCATTCAGAGCTGCTGGGCAGGTATGTTTAAGTCTGCTGCTGCAGAACTCATAAACACCTTTTTTTTCCCCCCCAAGTGCTCTGTCCTGAGGAGTTAGGGCTTTATTTATAAGTTTCTGTTGTGCTGCTGCCTTTTGTCAGGGCTGCCCTGCCCAGTGAGGAGGCAGCCCAGTCACAGTCTGCCTATGGAGGCTTTGCTGAGCTGCTGTGAGCTCCACCCAGCTGCTGTGTGAACTTCCCTGCAGTCCTGTTTATACAGGTATAGTTAGAACTGCCTCGGCAATGGCAGCCCACCTCTGTAATAGTGGACACTCTCTGTAATGGCGGTCTGCCTCAGCTATGGCGGGCTACCTCCACAATGGTGGACTACCTCCGTAGTGGTGGACTGCCTCAGTAATGGTGGACACCCCTCCCCCACAGAACTGGACCATCCTGGGTTCAGCTGTGCTTGCTGTGAAACTCTCAATCCAGAGCATTTCAGATTGCTGTTTTTTTGTGGGGGTGGGACCAGTTGAGCCTGATCACCTGGCTCCCTGCCTCAGACCCCCCTTTTTTTTTCAGTTGAATGGGTGACTCTGTCTCCCAGGTGTTCCAGTTGCCTGTTGAAAAGGCACCGGGATCTGCATGATTTCCCATGCAGTGACCCACTGTGCCAGTTAAGCCGTGCTGAGATTTGTGGTGCTTTTTTGCCCAGGCATCTCCTGGCCTGGCCTGGCTCCCTGTTTCAGTCCCCTTTTTTATCAGTTGAATGGGTGACTGTGTCTCCCAGGAGCTCCAATCGCCAGCTAAAATGGTGCCCAGACCCGTGTATTTTGTGCAGAGACCCGCTGTGCCAGCCAAAACAGCTGTGCTGGCAACCTGTGGGGCTCCTCCGCCTGGGAATCTCCTGGTCTGTGGGCAATAAAAATCAGTCTGGAAATGCGGCATCCACTCACCCTCCACGCTTTCACTGGGAGCTGCAATCCTGAACTGCTCCTAATCAGCCATCTTGGATCCATCTCAACTTACAATTTTTTTAACATTACGATAGGTGTATCAGAATGTAGCCCTGTCTTATGTTGTGGAGTACATATATATGTATATTAGTTCTGTTTTTCTGGAGAACCCTAAAAAGTACAGACTGAGAGAGGGGCTTTGTCAAGGTCTAGATGCCAAGACAAACAAATTGCTGGAGTGAGTATAGAAATTGAAGGCATAGGTGCTATATGCAGCTTGGCCTGTGTTAATCTCTGTCATTTAATCTAAGTCTTACTTTCCTCTTTAGTAAAATAGGAAATATAATAGTGCCTGGACCAAAGGGTAATTGTAAACCTTAATTGTAAATGCACAAGCCAGTATGTGTGTTTGCTTGGCATGGTGCCTGACTGTTGGCAAGTGCTTGATGAATGATCAATATTATTAATACTATTGTTGTTATTATTACTAAGTATTCTTAAGAAGAAGAGTCATGGGCTCTCAGAGAACCTTTACTTTATCTCCTACTTACTTAAAAGTGCTAAGAACGTTCATCTTCCATCTCTGGGTTGTAGGTGAAGTCCTCATAGCACTCAGCTCTCTCCATCTCCTGGACCATAGAGCTGGTGTCCCAGAAGCGCCAGAAATTGAGGTGCTGGTTGTTCTTTCAATAGCACCACCTACTCAATCTCTCTCCATGGATTCCCGAACTCACAACCTGTTGGAAGCATACACTTACCTCATCCCTGCCTTTCTTGTTTCCCCCAAAGACTATTGTCAAGATCTTGGTTGTAAAATTATTTTATTATTTGATTCTAGGAAGAGTAAATAGCAACAAAAACATGAGCTATGGGTAGCTGATAACTTTGAAAGTGCTTGCGTTGTTCTCATAGTTATGATCTGAGGTCTGTAGATGCCACACAGAGGTGAAACAATGTGGTATTTATAATGTGCCTGGGTTAGTGCCTGGCACATGGCAAATGCTTAATAAATGGTGGTTCCTCTCTGACCCTGACAGTCCCAAGGTTTGGGATGACTTGGGGATGATTCTAATGTCCCAACCCCCCACACAAGTCTTGTCTATCTGTGGGAGTATTTATAAGTTTCCCTCCTTTCTTCCCTCTCCCATTCTTCCTGTCTTCCATTATTTTTCTTTATCAGTTTCTCTTACTACTTTCATTTATTTTTTAATTTTTTCCTCTTCCTTTCTCCCTCTCTATCTCCCTTTTTCTTATGTTCTTTTATTCTTTTATTTCTTTCTTATGTTCTTTTATTCTTCTTTCTTTCTCTGTTTATTTCTTTCTTTTCTTCTCTTTATTTTTCTGATTCTCCCTCCAATTCTCTTTCTTCTGTCTTTTCTCCCCCAGCCCCCACTGTCATCTCATCTTTCTATTCCTCCTTCCTTTGCTTCCTCTTTCCTTCCCTCCCTACTTTATTTCTTTTTTCAATTGCTTTCCCTTGCACTTTTAATATTTCCCTGGCTTATTTTTCTTCCCTCTTTTTCTGTTACACTCTCCTTTTCACTCTCTCTCATTCCTTTCCTTTCTTCTTTCAGCAACTAACATGGTAATGTTTTGTACTAATAACCAAGGAAAGACAAAAATTACATTCATGTTCTTTCATAAAGAATCTCATATCATCACAGGAAGGCCAAGGGCCTAAAGGGAAAAGAAAGAAAAAGAATAGGGGAATCCAAATGAGTGCCTCTTAGACGTCTCACTGGGCACGGGCTTGTCCGGACTTCTTCCACTCCTTGTCTCGAAGCTTGGCTCGTTGAATTTTCCCTGTGACACTCTTGGGCAGGTTCAAGACAAATTCTATCTGTTGAAAGAAAATCGGTCCAGGGTGGGTCATCTGTGACCATCTGGGCTACATAAGAATCTAAGGGACTCTAAGCTCAGCATGGTTGCTCTCACCTTCTACTCTAGACTTAATTTTTTTTTCTTTCCCTGGGACAAGCTCCTATCTGGGACCCAAATCCAATAACTGGGTTCTCTTGCCATGTCAACCTCCATGTCTCAGTTCTCTTCCCCAGAATGAAAACAGCTGAAAACTATGCTTTTTATCTTTTCTCGTAAGAACACTTTCTTTTTCCTATGGGGAGCCACCCTCCCTCCCGGTCCATGTCATGGGGTAGGGCAGTTCTCTCTTCCCCATCCCCACTGCACTTTCTTTGAGTAGGACATGGAACTGATCAATCAGTGTGGCATTGCCCTGGCTACAAGGATTCATTTAATAATGGGCATATGGCCTAAGTTGGTCCAGTGAGAGTCAACCCAGAGCCTTTTGTTGAGGCCTTTGTAGAAAAACATGCTTATTTTCTACTGGAGTTTTCTAAGCTGCTAACAATATATGTTTCACAAAGAAAAAGCATTTCAGTAAATCAAGCTACTACAAAGGAAGGAGAGTCAAAGGGCAAAAGAGATAGATACACCTGACCACATCTTAGGACTGCCTGCAACCAGCCATAATGAAAGCTTTCCCCACCGCGGACTTTTCAACTGTGTGAGCAATAAATCTCAAGTTAGATTTCTGTCACTTGCAACTGAGCATTGTGTAACCCTAAATGCTATAGCAAGAACCCAGTCCAGAGAATGGGAATACAGGCAAGATATTGGCTAGAACTTATTCCCCTGAAAGCATTTGGCATTTAATTCAGAGTGAGTCAAAAACTGAGGTCATTTTTCAGGCATCACGATGGTTGCTAGATTGTCTTTTGGGGCTTTCTTGATCATAGTCAGGAAGACTTTTTTTTTTTTTTTTTTTTGAGACACCCAGTCTTAACTCTGTTACCCAGGCTGGAGTGCAGTGGCATGATCTCGGCTCACTGTAACCTCCACCTCCAGGGTTCAAGCAATTCTTGTGCTTCAGCCTCCTGAGTAGCTGGGATTATAGGCATGCACGACTATGCCTGGCTAATTTTTTTGTATTTTTAGTAGAGACGGGGTTTCACCATGTTGGCCAGGCTGGTTTAGAACTCCTGACCCCAGATGATCCACATCTTGTTCTCTCAAAGTGATGGGATTACAGGTGTGAGCCACTGTGTCTGACTCAAGAAGATTCTTTTTTCTTTTCTTTTTCTTTTTCCTTTTTTTTTTTTTTTTTTTGTGAGACAGTCTCACTCTGTCACCCAGCTTGGAGTACAGTGGCACAATCTCAGCTCACTATAACCTCCGCCTCCAGGAAGACTTTTTAAAATTAGAGGGCTGTCCTCTTCCTGAAGAAGATAACTATAACAGGAAAACAGTCTTTTTCTCAAGTTTGAGTGACTTAGGAGCTCAAAGGCCTTACCTTTCTTGGGTACTTGTATGGGGCTGTCACTGACTTCACATGCTGCTGCAGCTCCTTGGTGAGCTGCTCTGGGTCATGGGACAGGAACTGTGAGGCCAGGACCACAAATGCCTTCACCACCTGTAAAAAAGATGCGGGCCAAGAGAGAAGGGATTAGAGTGTGTAGTCATCTCCTGGAACAATGTAAAATTGGCTTTAAGACTTCCATTCCCCCTTGTATCTCCTTATTTGCATCTCCAGTGATCCAGGTCAAGGGAAAGGGAGAAATGGGTGACAAGAATGAGGTTCCAGCTCTCTCTGAACTCATTTATCAGATGAGCAGGTGGACAACAGATTGAGACCAGGCTCACTTCATACTCCAAGGATAATAGAGACATGGGGAAAAAGAAGATAGAAGGGAAGAAAAGAGAAAAATAGGCTAAATACCATAAGCTTAAACAATGTGTTTAACTGCTCCAAACTTCAATGTACCCATCTGTAAAATGGAGATAAAACTGCCATATTTAACTTACAGTAAATAAATGAAATCATATACAGCAGGGCTAGCTCAGAGCTCGGCACACAGGGTTTTCTCAGTAGAGAATCCCCTTTTGGCCTTACTGCTCGGTGGTTCCCATAATTTTCTGTGTGATGTGTTCTATGCCTACTGGAGGTATGATAGTGCCTGGCTTACACCTTGCGGGAAGGTACTAGGACACTGATATATATATCCCAGCTTTATCTTTTCCTACACACACATCAAAGTCCATTAGACCCCATCTGAGCCTAATCCTATAATCCTGGCTTTATAGGGGTCTTTCTTTTTCTCTCTCTTTTTTTTCACTCTGAACCCTGTGGCACAGGAACTCTATCTTTTGGCTCAAATCCCTCCTCTGTTCCTCTGGTAAAGAATCAAACTCTGAATCAAATACCAAACATCAGGACAGAATCCTTCCAGCCTCATCAAAATAGACATTCTAGGGTCTATTTTGTTGAGGGTAGTAGGCCTTGTTCCAAGCACTTTACTTTCTAAAAACTTTTATTGACTCATAATATTTGTATATCTGTATTGGGTACAAGTGATATTTTGTTACATGCAAATATTGTAATTATCAAGTTAGGATACTTGAGGTGTCCATCACATTGAGTATTTATAATTTGTATATGTTGGGAACATTTCACGTCCTCTCTTCTAGCTATTTTGAAATATACAATACATGGTTGTTAGCTATAGTCACCCTGCTCTGCTATTGAACATTCAAACTTATTGCTTCTATTTAACTGTATGTTTATACCCATTCACCTACCTCTCTTCATCCCTCGCTTCCCCACCCACACACCCTTCCCAGCCTCTGGTATCTATCCCTATACACTTTAACTCCATTAGATCAACTTTTTTAGCTCACACTTATGATTGAAAACATGTGATGGTTATCTTTCTGTGACTGGCTTATTGCACTTAACATAATGACATTAACAACCTCCACTTCTCT
Organism: Cheracebus regulus; assembly: GCA_963574635.1. Taxonomy (NCBI): domain Eukaryota; kingdom Metazoa; phylum Chordata; class Mammalia; order Primates; family Pitheciidae; genus Cheracebus; species Cheracebus regulus. Next base: position 23,048 of record CAUYQU010012663.1, on the reverse strand, counting down.
CCATGTTGCTGCAGATGACATGATTTCATTCTTTTTTAATACTAGATAGTATTCCATTGTGTATATATACCACATATTATTTATCCATTCATCCATTGAATACTTAGGTTGATCCTATATCTTTGTATTGTGAATAGTGCTGCAATTAACATGAGAGTGTAGACATCTTTTTGATATGCTGATTTATTTTCCTTTTGATAGATAACCCAGTAGTGGGATTGCTGGATTATGTGGTAGTTCTGTTTAGTTTTCTGAGAAATCACCATAATTAAGTAATTTACAAATATTAGCACATTTAACCATCATAATCTCTCATCTGACAGATGGGGAAATTGAGAAACAGAGAGGCCAAGTAGCTTGGCCAAGGTCACATAGCTAGTAAGTGGCAGGACCAAGACTGGGATTCAGAGTGTTCAGCCCCATAGCCCCTGTTCTTAAACCATCATACTACCCTGCCCTTGTGTTCATATTTGTTCATCCCCAGACTACTGCTTCCCCGTCACCTCTCCTCGGACAGGATCTGGGCTGCTGGTCACAGCTGTCTCAACCACGGCAGGGTGCTCCATCAGCGCATTCTCTACCTCAGAGGGCCCAATCCGGTACCTGCAGAAGAACCTGTCTTTTACAGAAGACTGGACATCCAACCTCTAGGCCATCTCAGAAATCTGGAACAAGCCAGAGTAAAGGCACAGATTTCCCTTCCCAACCCAGAAACCAAACTCACCCGCTGGAGTTAATAATATCATCTGCCCGCCCTAAAAACTGGAAATATCCATCTTCGTCTTTGATTCCCTGGTCTCCAAGGAGCCAAAAGTCCCCTCGAATGTTGGCTGCTGTCTTCTCAGGATTGTCCTGGTGACCACAGAAAGACAGAGTCATTGTGCCTGCAAAGCCTAAATCCCCTGCCCTGGGGCTACCATGAACAGATGTCATAAATATTAAAACTGTATGTGTGCAGTCCCTAACTTGAACATGGCAGACGTGCCCTGAACCAGCCAACTCTAGGCTACAGGTAGAACTGGATCTTTTCCATTATTGAAATTATTTCACCCAGGATCTCTCAGCTACTCCTCTAAGTCCAGTCTGATGGATATTATTGATGTATTTGTTCATCTATGCTTAGGGCATTTTCCCCAACTGATTCCATCTCCCCTTTCATAGATATCCTAATCTGCTCACTCCATAGCACCTCTCAAAGCTGTCATTTTGATTAAGTACTTTTCTTGGCTTCTTTGTTAAATCTGAAAGTTCTAGAGACGCTAGCCAGGAAGTGTCCAGGGACCCTGGCTAATGTGCATATTTCTACAATGGCTGGGTCCCTCTATTCAGCCAAGGCACTTGCTTATAAATAATGAAAAGGCTTGAGCTTTATCCCTTGTCAGTGTATCTTCCTATCTGACTCAGGTATAGGGGCATGGGCTCCAGACTGGAAGTTCAGTTACTGGATTATGTGGTGTCATAAAGAATTCTTAGGCAGATCAAAACTTAGATTTACTCTGCTACCTTATTAGCTGACTTTGAACTACTCCATCATTGGGAATAGAGGGATACTGATGATTAGAGACACCAAGAGGCTCGTCTGAAGCTAAACAGCCATTACAGAAGGTAGAACTGAGACCAGAAGCCAGATTTCTTGGCCATTGGCTTGACTTTCTCTTGGCCATTATGCAGCCTCTGTGGCCTTAGGAGTCTGCCACACAGATGCCTCTGAATCTGTTTCCTTTTCTATCCAATGGGGAGAAGCCCATGACTTAGTACCTCACTGGCATTTGGAAATAGAGTGGGACTGCACACAGGAAATGCTTGGAGAAGGGCACAGTGTGGCCCTGCCCTGATCTCTGAGGCTCAGTTTTTCTCATCCGTATAATGCAGATATTCAGATCTACAACAATTCTTTTATTTAACATATTCATGACACACAACTTACAGATGAAGAAACTGAGACATGAGAGATCAGTAACTTGCCCAGGATCATGCAGTACATAGTAGAGCAGGGTTTTGAACTCGAACAAGCTGAGTCCAGAACTTTATAGGGTGGCTGGGAGGATTAAATGAGTTTAAAGTTTTAATGAGTTTAAAGTTTAAAGATTAAATGTGTCTAAAGGACAATGCTTGCCTTGTGCTATGCATTCAGTAAATGGTAGAAAGTACTATTATTTGATTTACTATTTGTTTAGTTTATATCTCAGGAGTCAGAAGACATGCCCTTGGGGTCTTCTCTGCCCGCTTTCCAATTGTGAGCTTGAGCAAGACTTGTAATCTCTGGCTCCATCATCCTCACCTGTCAAGTGAGGTGGCCAGACTCAAGGATTATCTGTCTTTACCTTCCCAAGATCTGAAGTTAGGGATTCCTCTAACTAAATGGTGAAGTTTCAGTGTGAAGTTCCTGGCATGGCTCTAAATAAGATCAATGGCATGGAGCATGGGGATAATACCTAAGGGAGAGGGCAAGGCTGCCCTTGGGGGAATGATGCTGTGTATAGTTCAGGGTCAATAATATTTTCAGCATGAAACAAAGGGTTCTTAAGGAGTCTAAGGGCTAAATGAAGAAAAATAAGTCTTCCAATGAGATCACATTGACAGGCTGAGGATGGCAAGGCTGAATAGCCAGTCTTTTTTTCTACTAGTGAAGCATACATTCTTGAAAACTGGACACTCTTTGTCTCCACATTAATGCCTCTTGGGAGTTCAGAGCATTTGGCCTCCCTCATCCCATTTAGGACTCCCTATCCTCACTGGGGAACAGAGGAAGAGGAAGAGCACAGGTTTCTCACCACATAGCCAGAGAATATGCCTATAGGCTTGATGGGTTTGACCCTGATGCCAATGTCTCCTTCTTTGCCAGGGGGCAAGACATTGCCCTTGTCATCTATGACCTGGAGAAAGAAGCAAATTGGAAGAATGATCCACAGAGCAGGAGAGGGCTTCAATGGCAGCATGAGATTGCTGTGTTGGCCAAATGAAAGACCCTCTTGCTCTACTGGAGATGGAAAACAACAACCAGAAACCAAGGGAACCCAAGAGTCTTAAGCTTAGATCTCTGCTCCATCTTCCTGGAATGGTTTAGGTGAAGCCTTTTCTTGAGACTGGCCCAGATGCACCTGGGAAGATGCTTTTGGCTCTAGGGGCTCAGATAAAATAATAGCCTCCCCTTTAAGATCTGCCTGACCTGTGGACTTAGAAATCAGGCAGATCAAAACTCAAATTTACTCTGCTACCTTACTAGCTGACTTTGAACTACTTAAACACTGTGCCTCAGTGCTTTTACTTGTAAAACAGAGATACAGCTTATTTCACAGGATTTTTATAGGAATAAAATAAGATACTAAGAAAGGGGTTTAGCAACTGGTTATCATAGTGAATGGTGTGGCAAATAATTGCATATGATAGTGAATAGAGTCTGAGTTACACTTCAGATAAATAGAACTATACACATAACAGATACACAAACACAAATTCTAGTTCTCGAAAAACAATGAGGAAGCAGTAAAACTTCAGCTCTAACATATTTATTATAGTGTTTTTTTTTACTAGTGAAAACTGGGACATCATCCCTTGGTCCAATAAAAGGCATAAAAATGGTAGATATATACTATTTACTACAATATCATCATTAAAAATCATGCTGCAAATTGGTTTAGTTGAACTGAAAAGATCATTACCTAAATTGTCAAATGATAAAAGCAGGTTACAAAATGTTATGTCAAGATTCACCCCTATTTTTGTTTTTAAAGCATATATCCTTGCATACTGTCTAGCTAATTTGCTAGATATTCAAAGTGAGTCTGTCTGGATGGTAAGAATTTAAATCATTTCCCCTTTTCCTTCTTTATTCTATCACACACTCTCCCTATCCTTCCTTCCTTTTCCCTCTTTTCTTATATTATCTTAATTACTTTCTATTATTTTTAACTCAATAAACAGTGTAATAAATAAATTACTGAAAATCAGTGTTTCCCCTAACTTCCTCCCTCCTTAGTGTCCCGAGCAAACCTGCACATCATAATTGGGAATAGCTGTTCCCAAGTATCCTGGTTTGATTTTCATTGTCGTGGAAACTCTGCAGGTTAATCCCTGTGGAAAGAAGCAGACAGATCAGCAAACCTCAGGAGGAGGCACAAGGTCACAGAAAAAGAAAAAAATTTCTGCAGAGTAGGTCCTGACACTGTCCTGAACTTGGCCTACACTTGGTGGCTCCCTCCCTCCACATTCCCTGGCTCTCTCCCTATTACTGGAACCACAATCCTATGGGCTTCACTAAATTATTTGTTCAGGAAGTAACCCAACTACCACTCCCCAGGAAGAGGACCTAATAATCACATTATATAATCTCTTTTAGCAGGAGCCACACTTTAACACGACAGTATGGATACCCATACCCACTATGGATATGACACTATGGATAATTTTATTTTTAATTTTTGCGGGTACATAGGTGTATATATTTATGGGATATATGAGATGTTTTGATACAGGCATGCAATGTGAAATAATCACATCATGGAGAATGGGATATCCATTTCCTCAAGCAGTAAAATATGCTTTTAAAAGTATCTCCCATGGCAGTGCCAGTTCTGCTTGAGCCCTGAAATGAACCTCCCCAACAGAGATGTTGGTGTCCTTGCAAGCATATCCTAAACATGTACTCTGAATGGCTGGAGGCCCCTGCCAAGGTATGCTTGCCACAACTCCATCATCCTTATTCATATTTGTAGAGCTCTTCCTGACTCTTTCACAGCACAAAGCTGCCATCAACCCTCTGCAGGAGTTCTTCCAAGGGTACTTATTAGCCAAAGAAGGATGCAGGGTAAGAGAGTGGAGAGTAAGAGAAAAGAAGTGCTGAGAGTCACAAATAAGAGGCACTGGAAAAAGGAGAGAAAAAGTTGGAGAAAAGTATTCCCCAAGTAGTTTTGATAAGTAAAATAGCATAGAACAGCATAAATCCATATTGTGCGCATGAGACCTGAAGAGTTCCAAGAAGATATCTCAGGAGGTGCAGTAAAGCCTTGGTGGGCTCTTCTTCCCATTCTCCACTTCAATCTAAGCAGCTTTGTACAGTGCTTGACAGGTTTGATAAACTTTGGTCTCTGATAAAATGTTTCCCCATCACAGAGGACTTTTCTGACTACAATATCTGATTTACCAACTCCTCACCCCATTTCATCTACTTTACTTTTTCCATAGCATTTCTCACCACCTGCCATGCTAGGTATTTCTTAGGTTATTGTCTCTTTTCCCAGATCCCACTGGAATGCAATCTCCCAGAAAACAGGAGCTTTGCCTTTTTTGTCCTGTGCTGAATTTTCAACACCCAGTGCCTGTCCCATCATAGATGCTCAATAAATATTTCTCAAATAAATGAATGATAAGTGGTGGCCAACATTTTTTATTGTCAAAGAGACTTTTGAAGCCCAAAAAGTGCACCCAGTCCAAGGTTCCCCTGGGAACAGGTACCGTTTCTGTCTGGCCATAGAATTCTCGGATGTCCAGTCCTGTCTGGGCCTTCCATTTCCCCAGAATTTCTGGAAGAAGACTGTCCCCTCCAGTAAAGCAGTTCTGTAGATGGGGGAACTTGTAACTGAAGAAGAGAAATAAATGTTTCCCCTCAGCCTCCCTGGAACCACAGTCCACCCAGGCCTAGAACTGGGTTCTGGGTGCTCTGATGATGCAAATGGCTTCATGGGGCTATCTGTGTGAGAGATTCAGACAGATAGGCATGCATGTATGTGAGGGAATAAGAGGAATGGGGCCAGACTCTCTTACCAACCCTCAAAGCCCCATCACCTGGAAAGATCCTGCTGAAGCAACATCCGGTAAACAATGGGGGCACTCAGCATGGTTTTGATTGGGTAGCTGGACAGTGTCTGGAAGAAGAGATCCAGGTGAGACACTGGTCACCAGGTCAGATGCCAACTTATGGCTAGGCACAGTGGTTACAATTGTGAACTATGGAGTTGTAGAGGTATGGATTAAAACCCTAGCTTGTTTGCTGTGAGCCCCACAATTTTCATGCACCCTGAAGACACAAATAACAGGGAAGTGAATACATATTATGGTAGTGAAAAAGTCTAGGACTAATTTGAAACATTTTTGTCAAATGCTGGCTGTCTGTTCTTGCTGGTTTAAGACTTGCCCTCATTAACACACTCCTAGGAATATATCAGCCCCCAGCAACCAAGGGAAGGAGATCAGTTGCTTGTGCACAGCAGCTGTCTTGGTTAAGTCCCTTAACCTTCTGTAACCAGCTTTATAATAGGCAGATTGTTTCCAGCCTTATTTCCCTGGAAATATTTTTGGGATATATTTTAGATATAAAAGTTCTTTGAAAAGTTAAAGGCATCTATGGACATTTCAAAACAACTGCTACAAAAAGACCTAGTACTGAATACTTGCCATGTCCTGTGTTATCTCATTTAATTTTTACAATAACCTCATGGAGTGTGTACTGTCATCCTTATGATACAGTGGGGAAACCCGTGATGTACAAGGTTAAGTAACTGCTCCAAGGTCACCTAGTCAGCAAGTAGTGAGATCCTTATTTGCAGCATGTATTCCTAACTGTCATATAATACCATCTCCATCCCATGCTTTTCTTTATGCAGAATATTAATATATAATAGACAATACTCTATTAAATATAATTTTCTGTTGCTATAACAGAAAACAGACTAAGAAAATGCTTTATTACATTCTGGGACTGAGTAATTTATCTGGGACTGAGTAATTTATAAAGAAAAGAAATTTATTTCTTGCAGTTCTGGGGGCTGGAAAGTCCAAGGTCAAAGTCAAGAAGCTGCACCTGGTGAGAGCCTTCTTGCTGATGGGGACTCTGCAGAGTCCCAAGGAGGCTCTGGGCATCACATGGCAAAGGGGCTCACAAGGTAGAGCAAAACTGGCTTTTTATATAACAACCCACTCTCCAAAACTACCCCACTAACATGATAACCCATTAATCCATTAATCCCTCATGAGGCCCAATCATCTCTTAAAGGCCCCACCTCTTAATACTGTTACATTGGGGATTGAGTTTGTTGATGAAAAGAGTCAAACTCTGTAAAATATTTGAAGAGATTTATTCTGTGACAAATATGAGTGACCATGGCCTGTGACACAGCCCTTAGGAAGTCCTGAGAACATGTGCCTACAGTGGTCACGGTGCACTTTGGTTTTATATATTTTAGGGATACATGAGACTTCAATCAAGCACATTTAAAAAATACATTGGTTTGGTCCAGAAAGATGGGACAACTTGAAGCAGGGCTTCCGGCTTATAAATAGATTTAAAATTAGCTAGACAATATGCAAGGATATATGCTTTAAAAACAAAAATGGAGTGAATCTTGACATAACATTTTGTAACCTGCTTTTATGATTTGATAATTTAGGTAACAATCTTTTCAGTTCAATTAATACCAATCTGAAGCATGATTTTTAATGATGATATTGTAGTAAATAGTATGTATCCACCGCTTTTTATGCTTACTGAACACTGTTCATCACATGGCAAGGGTTTAGCAAAAATTAGATGAATTGAAACAAACTACAATAAATTGAAGTTTTGCAAACCTTGGGCTCACTCTGAACAACTGATTCAAACTGGATCCTCTCTTACCTTTAGAATAACCAGTGGGTCAAACTTTGGCAAATGATGAACAAATGTGCATGCTCCTATTGCCCAAGATTCGAATAATGAGCATAAGACGTTCAGTATCCAACCTGTGTCTGATATGGTCCAGGCTACATCAGAGGCTTGCAGGCCTGTCCAACTGAAAACACAGACAAAACACATGTACATATAGGTGGGTGAGTGCTGACCTTAGGATCTGTGGGATGCTAAGGTGTAGGGGAGGTGAGGGAGGTGTGTGTGCAGAGGTGTGTGTGTATCTGCCTGCAGGTTTGTAAGCATATGTCTAACTATAAGTAGGTAGGGGGAAGGAAAGTTGTTCTATCCATACATCCCGCATCAACAGGAGATGAGTGTTCAGAAGGTGTGACCCCAGCAGTTATAACTTAACATATAATTGGATCTCATTTTTATTTTAACCCCAAAACTTAGTACAGTTTCTGGCATGCATGTGGTAACCACCCAGAAAATTTTTACTACCAAAAGCCATCTGAATGACTAATATTCTAACAGATGCCTTGCCAAGTTCAAGTTTGGCTGAATAGAACTTTGGTTCTCTTTTCTTCAAGTACTGTGAATTGCCCACACAGCTGAGGGTCTTACACTAAGTGAACTTGTCACTTTTTCCTCTTCAGGGCAGAATAAAAGGTTCAGGCCTTTCTTAAAGCAAGAGTGATTTAGGCTAGACATGAACAACTTTCTTGTGACTGGGAGCTGCCATAGTAGATCTTCTTTGCTGAAGATGATTAATATTTTCAGCTCTGTGGGGAAATTAGATCATAGTATAAGACCTCTAAGTCTCACTTTATAACTGCGAAAAGTAAGATCACAACCAAATTTTTTGGGGGGAAGGGAATTTAATATCTTAGTTCTATATAAGTAATGTATCTCTCATCTTTTAGAAACTGTCTTTTACTGTAGCTTTTCTAGTGAATAATTTTTACTAATTTACTTAATTTGCTGTCACTATGGGCTCATAAATGGAACATTTACACTTTCTAATTTTGTACATTAAAATATTTTCCCATTCTAATAATAAAATTAACATGGAAGGTGGGATCTACTAAAAAATCCTAAAGATTTATAGTTATCATTGCATGAAGACCTTGGCACAGTGTTTCCTGGTTCCACAAACAGGATTAAGTAGCAGTGAAAAAAAATGCTCAACCATGAGGTCTGTGATCCAGAAATCCTGAGATCTTGGTTCACAAATTCATTCAATTATATCATTCATTTCAATGAATTTGCCAAGTAATTTGCTTCTAACAAAAAGTGCCCTTTGGAATGTGGGTAGTATCAAAGCAAATTGCCAGCATACCAAAGAACAACATAGAGATCAGTCTGGGGAAATGCATGTAAGCCTTTTTCTAATTATTCACCCTGCTAGGGACATGGCTCAAAACATGGAAGAAGTTTTGAGACCCTGTGTTATCTGAAAGATATGTCCCATTGAAGATGGCTGAATACCCAACAGATGAAGCCGTGTCTTCTTTAGCTTTCCTTCCCAATTTTCTTTCTCAGAAGCACAAGATGGTAGCCCAGCCCAGGAGCACTGGATTTGAACTCAGAAAAGTCTTCATGCCTGGTCATGCAATTTTCTGTAGAGAGAAAGAGCTCTGCTTACCCAGCATCCATCTTGGCCTTCAGGCCCAGGCTTGAATGGGAATGTTCTGCCATCTTGGGAAGACCAGAGGTCCCACTAGTGAAGAAGATGGCAGATGTTTCCTGGCTTCCAGTCACCACACAGCGATGAGTGGTGGATGCCTCCCTGACAGAGACACAGATTGTCATTTTCTCAGATCCAGCCTGCACACCAGATGTTACAGTGACCCATCTTTTCTTACCACCCGTTGTGCTGAAAAGGGCAAGTTGATGGACTCACCTCAGAAGAGAGGCTATTGAGTGGTTAAGATCATAGGAGTGTGAGTCAATCAGAGTTGGGTTTGAAAACCACTAAAGTTTAGCACTTTGTTATCAATGCAACCTTAAACTAATTATTTAACTTCTCTAAGTCTCACTTTATATCTGCAAAAAGCAAGATCAAGTCTTATAGAGTTACTGAGAAAGTTAACTCCACCACCAAAGAAATGAGCAATTTGCTTAGCAAAAACTCAATAAATGCTAGTCTAATTGTTGTGAAGAACCCTGGCATGACACCAAGTGCACATGAGGTATGAAATTAATATGAGCTTTCCCAGTACTTTATTGGCAGCCTCTTCTACTCCCTGGAAGCACCTACGCATCTCTTGGACATCTCCAGTGTCCTGATTTTAAGCCTTTAAGAGCAGGTATCTTGTTATTTATTTCTATGACAGCTACCTTAAAGACAATGGCATTAGAAAGGAAAAGCTGAAGTTATCCCTTCAAGTTTCCTATTATATGTGTCCTTAATAGAAGGATTTCAGAGAAGTGAAGAGAAAATAACTAGTACAGCCAGCATTGTTGTCAACTTTTGGAAGGACACATGGAGAGACCTCTGCCCCTAATCAGCCTCGCTTAGAGATACAGAGGTGAGAAGAAGAGCCTAGAAACTTGGTATATCAGCCATCTCTTGGGCTTTCCCTCATGACCTTGGCCTCACCCTTGATTTAAGTCATAGTTGCAGTAAATAGTTCTGGGTGGGTTTCAACCCACTTGGTGTTAACACCGTGTTGTTTCCAGTGTGCACCACAAGCGATTCACTTTGTGCCCCATAGTTTCTCTGTTTTGCCATCGCATGAAACTCTGAGTCACTCTTCATGCATGAGTGTGCAGCCCAGAAGTGTGGAGGCAATAACACCCCTAGGACAATCCTCAGCTTGTGGGGGTCAGATGCTGATGGGTCAGTGCTTGTCAATCCCTTAGTGGACAATCCTGGGAGGCATTCTATGTGCTTCTCAGAAGGCCCAGGCAGATCAAGCCCCATTTAGTTCTTGCAATTGCTTGATTTAAAACCCTTGTATTAGCTTTTGTTTCTTCCCAGCTTCACTTTTCCTAGTCCCATGCTCTGCTTCCTATGGCTCCTCATTAAAGCACTTGCACCTAAGTGCTTGGCTCTGTTTCCAGTTTTATTAAAAACCCAGGCTGAGACATGTAGATACTCACTTTAGTAGTTTCTTGAAGTTCAGCCACCCATCCCAGCTTTTCTCAGACACCAGTAGCTTAATTCTCAGAGAAGGACATTTAGATGCCACTGTGTCCACTTCTTGGACCACTTCATCCCCAGCCACAATAGCCTTGGCCTTAGACATCTGCAACCTATACAATATGTCGGCGGATTTCATCTGGATCGTCCCAGGCATAAAGATGAGGCCTAAAGAAGCCAACAGTTTAGAGAATTGGAAAGGGTGGTTTTCTTTGTCCCTAGAGAAACATGACATAAACATCTAGCAGGGAGCAAGTGGGGAAGTAATGACAAATGAAGAGTGTCAGTAACAAAGGGGACTACGGATTAGGGAGTGGATGAAACCTAGGATATTCCCTGGATTGTCAGAGTCTTAAGGGCCCTACTGAGACGAAGAAAAGAAACTGAGTTGCTAGTGTCACACTATTGACAGTCTAAGACACACAACTCTCCTTACCCACTCTCCTCAAAAAAAAAATTTTCTACAGGAGTTTGCTGTATTCAAAACTCTCATATGATAATTAAAGAATCATGAAGAAAGGCACTTAGAATTGTCCATGGTCTTCAAACACCAATAGTTCTAGGTCCTGGTTATTTCTCCAACCCTGGGACACTAAATGCATTTTTCTTAGATGAGTGTGCCTTCAGTTTTACATGTATGTGTACACACAAAAAAGAGTTGTGTATATTTATTGGGTACAAAGTGGTGTTATAATTTTGAAGACAATGTGAGATGATTAAATTCAGCTAATTAATGTATCCATCACCTCAAATATTTAACATTTTTTCTGTGAAGAGAATTAGAAATTTATGCTCTTAGTGATTTTCACTACTCAATTACTAGCTATATTTAGCATTCTTGCAATTTATCTTAAAAAATTAGGCTTATTCCTTGCACATAACCAAGGTTTTTATACCCCATGATTATCACCTTCCTATTTCTTGTTCTTGTTTACTATCTTAATGAAATTCCTTTGATTTTTAAAATCTTCTGTAGAATAACTAGACTTAGGGCCAGGCACAGTGGCTTATTCCTATAATCCTAGCACCTTGGAAGGCCAAGGAGGGTGGATCATTTGTGGTCAAGAGTTTAAGACCAGCCTGGCCAACATGGCAAAACCCCATCTCTCAGGAGGCTGAGGCAGGAGAATTGCTTGAACCTGGGAGGTGAAGGTTGCAGTGAGCCAAAATTGCACCCTGGACTACAGAGGGAGACTCTGTTTCAAAAGAGAGAGAGAGAGGGAGAGAGAGAGAGAGAGAGAGAGAGAGAGAGAGAGAGAGAAAGAAGAGAAAGGAGGGGAGGGAAGGAAGGAAGGAAGGGAGGGAGGGAGGGAGGGAGGGACGGAGGGAGGGGAGGAAAGAATAACTACACTTTCATTTTTTATAAAGCTTAAACCACATGCCCCACCTGTTAAATAGCTTTTAAGCTTAGCTCACCTCCTTCTCACTCTCAACACTTTGGGATTCTCACTGCACACCTGTAAATATCCTCAAATGTCTCTCTACCATGTTTTTCATATTGAGTCAGACACGGAACAATAAACACATGTCTTCCTCTGAGTTCTCTTTTCCTTCTGGATATAATCTCAGTATGACAACTTTCTGTCTGGCTTGTTCTCACTTTCCATGAGCTTCCAAGTTCCTGCATATGGTTTGGTTGCCTCTGGTAGTTTTGAATTCCTGGCTACATTTATGTCTTCCTCCTTACCCACTCTCACGCTCAGCCCACTGTCCCCAGAATATCGAGTGGGTGGGACTTTTAGTTGGGATTAGGCTGTATGCAAGCAGAGCTGGGAAGGGCCAGTTTGTGAAGGAGGTTGCTGGAGTTTCTTGAGGTCCTTTTTTATACCACTGTACTTCTCATCCTTTTAATGTAAAGGTTGATGATTCTCAAGTTTCCATCTCCTTCTCAGATTTTGGACCCTTAAATCCAACTTGTTGTCACTTCTTGAACATCACATGGACCTCCCGGACTCAACATGCCCAAATTGAACTTATCATCTCTTCCTAACACTAACACACCTGTGCCTCTTCCTATACCTGTGTTCTTCACACCAGTAAAAGACAGCACTATCCACCCACTTGCTGAAGTCTCTGTGACTTCTCTCTCTCTCTCTGGCATCTTCCTTGAAAAACCCTGTTACTAGTTCCCCCTAATTGTCTATTAAATCTACTTGTCTCCATTTCTACTACCTCAACCAAATTCAAACCATCATCATCCCTTCATCTCTTATCTGAGAATTCCACCCCACTATTGCCTTCTTCATCCCATTCTCTATCGAGCATCCAATATGACTATCCAAACAGACGATGATTGTGTCACTCAATGCATCAATGGCTTGAGTGTCACTCAATCCATCAATCATTTCCCATTTACCACTGAATAAGTATCTACAGCTCTTACCGTGGCCCACAAGGCACTGTCAATTTAGCACCTGGCCATCTTTACCTGTTCATTCTATTGCCACTACTTTCTTTTTATGGCCTGGACTTTAGGCACACAGACATCCTTTTAGGTTCTTTCATAATTTTCAAGCTTCCCTCCCCCGTGGCTTTGAAACTGCCTTTACCAAAATTATGACACTGAGGAAAATCTGACATAGCCTACTTAATCTTGTTTCTAACTTCAAAGCTATCTGTCTTTGCTCATTCCTGGGCATAATCCAAGCTAACTATGGGAGGAATCCAGCTTATAGACTAACTTTAAAACAAAAATGATAATAGCTCCTTCCTGAAACTAACTGCCTCCGTGCTTGGAGATTGAAACTGCCTTTGAAGAAATAACAAATTGGTCACAAGGCCAGAATTATAGTTCAGGAGTCATGGAGTCAGAGGTCACAAGATTTATAACCTCCCCAATTTCTCCTGTAGATAACATCATTATGGTAAAACCTAAGACTGGTGTTTGAGGTGTTTTTCAGACCTTGCATTCTGAGGGACCAGCTTGCACTACCCAAACCAGTAACTGATATGAAGGAACTAACTCAGCCATTTCTGTGATCTCTGAGGAGTTGACTCAACACAAGAAGACAGCTCCAACACATGATTTCATCCCCAGCCAGCCAATCAGCATTTCCTATTCCCTATCCCCCTGAATGCCAAAGCATCTTTGAAAAACACTAGTCTCTGATTTCCTAGGGAGGTGGATTTGAAAAACATCTTTCATCATTCAACTTGGTGGTCTATGCAATTATTAAATTCTTCTGTACTACAACTCCTACTGTTTTCAATGCTTGGAGTTTCTGGGCAGTGGGCAAGAAGAAATCATCAGATGATTACATCTGCACATGTGCTGTTCCCTTTGCTTGGCACAACCCTCGCTATCTCTTGGCCAAATCCTACTTATCCTGCAGATCTCAGCTCAAATATCACTTCCATTGAGACTTTGTTACTCCTCGTATTGGTTAGTTCAAGTCTCCTTTTAGACAAGGTGTTGGCAAACTTTTCCTGCAAAAAGCCAAATAGTAAATATTTTAGGTTTTGTGGATCAGACACTCTCTTGTTCCAACTACTCAAGTTGCCACTACAGTGCAAAAATGGCTACATATTATATGGAAACAGGTGGGCATAGTTGTGTTCCAATAAAACTTTACAAAAACAAGCTGTGGGCAGGATTTGGCCTGCAGGTCATAGTTTGCCAAATTTATTTTTATAGATTTTTATGGAATTCTCATGGCCCTTATCATAATTGTGATTAAATACTTATTTGTGCAATTAATACTTTAAGAGCTTTCTCCAGAGGTCTGTGAGTCCCATGACTATATAGACTATGTTTTTGTTGTTGTTGCTGTTGTTCACCCTGCATAAGTGCTTGGCACATAGTTTGCTTAAATGAATGGAAGAAGGGAGGTGTCTTTCTTCATTTGAGGGAGGACAGCATGCTCCAAGGAGGGAACTTCTTTTGGGAGAGATGGCTGCATTTCTCTGCTATCAGTTTTCTTCACAAGGAAGACAGTTCTCTGTCCAGGTAGTCAGTTACCAACCTGCTCGAATGCAACCCAGCGTCACCAGCCACCACTCAGGTACTCGGGGCAGCACCACCGCCACACGGTCCCCACGCTGCAGGCCACAGGCTTCCGAGAGGACGTTGGCTGCCTGCTGGCTGATTTCACTCAGTTCTCTGAAGTTCCACATCACTTCCTCCCCATTCCCATTTACCCACCACAGGGCTGGGCCTGGAGGTCGCTTGCCAACCTGAAGGAAGAGAAGCCCTGCTGATTAGGTGGCACTGGTACACAAACAGGTAGAATAAATTCCAAGTCTTGGGATTGCCAAGTCGCTGCTTAGTAAGCTTTTTTAATCTCAGCACCTCCATACAGTCTTAAAAAATATTGAAAACCCTAAAGAGTTGTTATTTATATGAGTGATATCTATCAATATTTACTATAGTAGATATTAAAACAGAATTTTTATAAATGTATGCTTTTAGAAATAGTAATAAATCCATTATAAATTAGCATGCATTATTTTTTATAATGATAAAGAAATAATACTTTTCAAAATAAAAAAATGAGGAAAGTGGCATTATTTTATTTATTACATCTATTTATTCTGCAATTCACTTTAATGTCTTAGTAGAATAACATCAGATCCTGTCATCTACTTCTGCACTCACTCTGTTGTGAGTGCCAACACGTACCTTCTGGAAAATGCTATTGTATACTTGTGAAAGAATGCGAATAAAAAGGCAAATATCACTTTAGATTTATTTATATATTTATCTCTAACTATTTACTTATTTTTAAAATTGTGTGGTAAAAATACACATAACATAACATTTCCAATTTTAACTATTTTTAAGTGTACAGTTTAGTGACATTAAGCACATTCTCATTGATATGCAACTATCACCACTGTCATCTCTAGAACTTTCTCATCATCCAAAACAAAAACTCTGTCCCTATTACACAATCACCCCTCATCCTGTCTCCCCGTAGGCCCCAATAAACACAATTCTACTTTCTGTCTCTATAAATTTGACTATTCTAGATATATGATATCATTTGAATATTTGTTCTTTCCGAGTCTCATGTTGAAATGCAATCCCTAGTGTCAGAGGTGGGGCTTGGTGGGAGGTGACTGGATCATGGGGCAGGTCCCTCATGAATGGCTTGGCACCATCCCCTTCATGATAAATTAGTTTACATAAGATCTAGTTGTTTAAAAGTTAGTGGCACTTCTCACTCTCTTTCTTGCTCCTAATCTTGCCATTTGTTGTGCCTGCTCTTTCTTCATCTTCCACCATGATTGTAAACTTCTTGAGGCCCTCATCAGAAGCGGATGCCAGCGCCACACTTCCTGCACATTGTGCAGAACTGTGGGCCAATTAAACCTCTTTTCTTTATAAATTACCTAGTCTCAGGTATTCCTTTACAGCAACACAAGAACAATCTGGTATAGAAAATTGGTACCAGGAGTGGGATATTGCTATAAAGATACCTGAAAATGTAGAGGTAACTCTGGAACTTGGTCATGAGAAAAAAAACTGAAGAGTTTGGAGGGCTTCAAAGAAGACAGAAAAATGAGGAAAAGTTGGAATGTCTTAGATACTGGTTAAATAGTTGTGACCAAAATGCTAATAGAAATATGGACAGTGAAAGCCAGGCTGACCAAATTTCAGGTGGAAATAAGGAACTTATTGGGAACTGAAGCAAAGGTCCCCCTTCCTATACTTTAGCAATGAACTTGGCTGCATTGTTTTCATAGCCTAGGGACAGGTGGTAGTTTCAACTTAAGAGTAATGACTTAGGGAATCTGACAGAAGAAATTTTTAAGCAACAAAGTGTTCAATATTTGACCTGGGGGTGTGCACAGTGGCTCATGCCTGCAATGCCAGCACTTTGGGAGGCCAAGGCGGATAGATCACAAGGTCAGAAGATCGAGACCATCCTCACCAACATGGTGAAATCCCATCTCTACTAAAATACAAAACACTAGTTGGGCATGGTGGTATGCACCTATAGTCTCAGCTGCTTGGGAGGCTGAGGCAGGGGATCTCTTGAACCAGGAGGGTAGAGGTTGCAATGAGCCGAGATCACGCCACTGCACTCCAGCCTGGTGACAGATCAAGACTCTATCAAAAAGAAAAAAAGAAAGAAAGAAACATGAAGATTTGCCCTTGATGAATAGATAAATAATGGATGGGTTAGACATATATGTAACAATGGAATATTATTTCAGCCTTTAAAAGGAAGGAAATTCTGACTTGTGTTACAACATGGATAAACCTTGAAGACATGCTAAGTGAAATAAGCCAGACACAAAAGAACAAATACTATATGATTTCATTTATATAAGGTACTGTATTAGGCTGTTCCTGCATTGCTATAAAGGAACATCTGACACTGGGTAATTTATAAAGAAAAAAGTTTAATGGGCTCACAGTTATGCAGGGTGTACAGGAAGCATGGTGCTGGCACCTGTTTCTGGTGATGGCCTCAGGAAGATTACAATGATGGGAGAAGGTGAAGGGGGAGCAGGTGCACTAAATAGCAAGAGCAGGAGCGAGAGAGAGAGCATGGGGAATGCCACATATATTTAAACAACCAGATCTCTTATGAACTCACTTATAACCAATGGAATGGTGCTAAGTCATTCGTGTGGGACCTCCCACTATGATCCAAACATCTTCAACCAGCCCCCACCTCCAACACTGTGGATTACATTTCAACATGAGACTTGGAGAAAACATGTATCCAAACTATATCACTTTGTTCCTGAACTCCCAATTCTGATGTCCTTCTCACATTGAAAAATACAATAATCTCTCTTTAACAGATTTTTAAATCTATTTGTTGATAGATATTTGGGCTGTTTGACCTTCCAGCTACTGTGAATTAAGCTACTGTAAAAATGAGCGTGCACATATTTCTTGGAGATCTGATTTTAGTTTTTTGGGGTGTATACCCAGAATTGGAATTGCTGAATGGTAATTCTATTTTTTAATTTTTTGCGAAAATGTCCTATTGTTTTCCATAATATTTATAACATTTTACATATCCATCATGATGCACAAGGGTTCTAATTTCTCTGTTTCATTGTAAAATAGACTCTTCACATATCTCCTGAAAGAGACTCATGTATCCTCAGGGGTTCCCAGATCATAGTTTGAGAGTAATGATGCAAAATCAAAGAGAAAACATGTTGACAATTTTATTAGATATTTCAAAATTTGCCTCCATCAGAGTTATACCACTTCATGGCAACACATGGCAAGTGTCTGTTTCCTCACAGCCTTGCCAATAGAGTTGTTAAACTTTTGTGTTTTGTCCTTGCTCATTCCTTCCAAGCTAACTACGGGAGGAATTCAGTTTATAATTTAACTTTAAAGTAAGGATGATAAATGTCCCTTCCTGAAACCAACTCCCTTCTTATTCAGGTATCTAAAACCCTTTGTAAAATTAATGCAATTCCAACGGATTAGAATTATGGTAGATGGTAGGGGCTTCAACTCTGCTAAGCTATAAGCATAGTTAAGCAATAACCATCCATTGTTTCCTAGCTTGCTTACTGCTTAGGAGTCATGTCCCAGAAGTCACACAATTTGTAAATTCACCAATTGCTCCTATAGATAACATTACTATTGTAAAATCTAAGACTGGCCTTTGAGACATTTTTTAGACATTTGCATTTCTGGCAAACTTACTGACACTACCTAGACCCATGACTCATAGCAAGGAACTCACTTTACCAGTCCTGTGACTGCCTCACCCAGAGACAGACTCAGCACTGGAAGATATTTCTCACACTTCTATTATTTCATTCCCAACCAGTCAGTAGCACCAGTTCCTTAGCCCCCTGCTCACCAAATTGTCTTTTGAAAACGCTAGGCTCTGAGCTCTCAAGGGGGCAGATTTGAGAATTATCTCTCATCCTTCCACTACAATGCCTTGTGATAATTAAATTTGTTTTCTGAAGGAAAAAAAAAAAACAACCTTTTGTATTTAACTAACAAGATAGGTACAAAAATGTTATTTCAGCAAAATCTTCACTTGCATTACTCATATTGTGAGGGAGGGTGAGATTTTTTATGTTTAATGGCCATATGAGTTCACTTTTTTGGTGACCTGTCTGTTCATATACTTTGCTCACTTTTATATTGAGTTGCACCCTTTTATTCTTGGTTTCTACAAGCTTGTTTTATATTTTTAACTTTTTTGCTGTCATATAAGTTGAATATTTTCCCCACAGTAGTCATTAGTCATTGATTTTGCTAATGGTGTTATTTGCAAATGGAGAGGTTTTTTTGATGTTTATATAGCAAGCTTACTTTTATGAATGCAGAATGGTGAGTCATAGTAGGAAGGGGCTTCCTCAATGCTTAAAAGGTCTTACTCAATGTTTAAAAGGTCTTATTTAAAGGAAGTATAACTTTTTCTAAAAAAAAATCCAGAAATCTACATTTTGATTTGAAAATTTTCAATTTTAAAATGTTGACCTGATTTTTTTTTTTAAGAGTACCTGCTCCTAGGACCATCTTCAGCCTAGGGGCAAGGCATTTGCAATATCCACACTAAGGCTGTTTCACAGTGTGGGGAACTCAGGACATCATGTCATAATCATGACTCTTTTTGAGTACCAATGTGTCAAGCCCATGCTGGTAGCTCCACCCCTTCCCCTACTCCTAGCCAAAATGAATTATTCAATCCTACAGAGTCACAGGACTTCAGATGAAGACAATTGACGGATCAGCTATGAATGGATTAAAATTTTAGCAGCTCAGGGCTGGAAAGGAAACTCAGAATTTTCTTAATCTTTTTCTGTCTTGGATGTCTCATATTGGAGCCCTTTTGTTGATCGTTGCCTAGTAGCTGTCTTACTTGCACACCTCTAATGAGAGGGACATGTCACCTAACTTCCTGGGAAGACTCAGTCTTTGGTCATTGCTGATTTGCCGCCCCCCACCAACTTTTTTGAGACAGAATCTCACTCTGTGGAGTGTGGTGGTGTTATCATAGCTCACTGCAGCCTCAAACTCCTGGGTTCAAGCAGTCTTTCCACCTCAGCTTCCTGAGTAGCTAGGACTTCAGGTGTGGACCACCATGCCTGGCTAATATTTTTTTTAAACATTTTTGGTAGAGTCAGAGTCTTACTGTGTTGCCCAGGCTTGATTTGCTGTTATTAGATTCAAACCCACCTCTTCTATGACCCCAGACCACCAGTCCTCATTTCACCCTGGGAGGTCACAACAGAGCATGTGCAGTCTACATACAATGTAAACAAACTGTGTGTTGGCTGCCTGGAAGTTACCAGGTTGCCACATTCCTGTGCCTTTCTTCCTTCCAAGCTCATGGTATCTCTCGCCCATACCATGCTATCTTCATGGAAGATGAATGTCTTGTCCATAACTTATTACAGTGCCTGACATGTGATAAGTGCTTAACAAATATTTACTAAATTAATGGATGAATTTTAAAAGTCTACCAAATCGTCTCCTTCTATGCCTCTTTTCCTCCCCATTTACCTTCTCCATCTCAGCCCAGTGATCCATCACATCTCTAGCGAAGTTAAACGTGGGTGGAACTTCCTGGTGGCCCCACTGCACAGACACCAGTTGCCTATTATTAATGTGGAGAGTGCGGCTGGACATCTGAGTACCCCACAGGGTGCAAAGTCCCTGAAGTTTTCGCAGCCAATACATGTTCAGACCTGTAAAAGGCAGAAGAGACACAGGTGAGAGCCTCTTTAACAGATTGCTCTACTGATCATCAGTGGCTTCAGGAGATTCATCCAAACCTTACAGGATTCTTCCCAGGAATTAATTTGCTGTGATTATGAGTAAATTGGCACTCAGCATCTGTTCAGTGTCCTTGTGGGGTGCTGTTTTCTATAGGCACAAGGGGATACAGACCCAGTCCCAGATTCTACATCTTCAACACTTCTGACAGCTTTGTGAATACTCAATTCCATGTAATAAATCCCCTTATGCTTAAAATACAGTGGGTCATATATTGGATTGTAGTTCCCAGAAATTCACTCCATTCCTGTTCTAGTATTATACATCACCATTCATTTTTATGTGACTTCCCAGTGCATTCAGGAGGACGAATATGTATCTACTTCTCATTGATTTTGGCTTGCTCATCGGATATGCTTCAGTCAATGAGATGTGTCTTGGATTGTATGATTCATTAGAAATTCACATTTCTCCCCTTTGCATGAGACTTGCACAACCCATATCAGTGCTGTACCATCAGAATGGGACCCAGAACAACCAAAAATGTGGAGTTGAGCTGAGCCTAGCATGGCCACTAACAACACACAGACCCATAGGGGGAAAATATGTATGACTAAAAGCTACTGAGATGTATAGGGTGTTTGTTACTGTAGCAAATGCTAAATAATACAAGTAGCATCATTTTCTTTAAATTCAATCTGGACTGATACATCCTAAAATCCTAGGTCTTATGCATCCAGTGCACAGGGCCTAATACAATCACTTTAGAAATTATAGTTGTTATAATTGTTGTTTCCATATAATTTATTCTAAGGAGATAGTTCCAAGGCTGTGCAGCCTGGCCTTTGAGTTACACCCAAGGTTCCATGAAGAAGTTGTAGAATTTAAGTCTAATGGCTTTTTTTTTTTTTTTTTTTAAGAAAATTTATTTCCATAGGCTTTTGGAAAACGGGTGGTATTTGGTTACATGAGGAAGGTCTTTATTGGTAATTTTAAAGATTTTTGTGCACCCATCACCCGAGCAGTATACACTTAACCCATTTTGTAACCTTTTATCCCTCACCTCCTTCCCATCTTTTCCCCCAAGTCCTCAAAGTTCTTTGTATCATTCTACTTTTCTTTTTCTTTTTTTTTTAATTCTTCCTAACATATTCTATCATACACCTTTGTATCATTCTTATGCCTTTGCAATTTATAGCTTAGCTCTCACTTATGGGTGAGAACATATGATGTTTGGTTTTCTATTCCTGAGTTACTTTACTTTGAATAGTAGTCTCCTGTCCCATCCAGGCTGCTGTGAATGCCATCAAGTCTTCCTTTCTATGGCTGAGTAGTATTCATATATATGTGTGTGTGTATGTATATATATATATATATATATATATATATACATACACACACACACACACACACACACACACCCCACAGATTGACAGGCATTTGGGCTGGTTCTATATTTTTGCAATTGCGAATTGTGCTGCTATAAACATGCATGTGTAATGACTTCTTTCATATAATGACTTCTTTTCCTCTGGGTAGATACCCAGTAGTGGGATTGCCAGATAGTTCTACTTTTAGTTCCTTGAGGAATCTCCACACTGTTTTCCATAGTGGTTGTACCAGTTTACATTCTCACCAGCAGTATAGAAGTGTTCCCTTTTCACCACATCCACAGCAACCTGTTATTTTTTGATTTTTTGATTATGGCCATTCTTGCAAGAGTAAGATGGTATCACATTGTGGTTTTGATTTGCCTTTCCCTGATTGTTAGTGACGTTGAGCATTTTTTCATATTTGTGTTGGATCTTCTTTTGAGAATTGTCAATTTATGTCCTTAGCCCACTTTTTAATGGGATTTTCTGGGGTTTTTTTCCTTGCTAATTTGTTTTGAGTTTCTTGTAGATTCTAAATATTAGTCCTTTGTCAGATGTACAGATTGTGAAGATTTTCTCCCACTCTGTGGGTTGTCTATTTACTCTGCTGACTGTTCCTTTTGCTATGCAAAAGCTCTTTAGTTTAATTAAGTCTCACCTATTTATCTTTGTTTTTGTTGCATTTGCTTTTGGGTTCTTGGTCATAAAATCTTTGCCTAACTCAATGTCTAGAAGAAATTTTTTGATGTTATCTTCCAGAATTTTTATAGTTTCAGGTCTTAGATTTAAGTCCTTGATCCATCTTGACTTAGTTTTTGTATAAGGTGAGAGATGAAGATCCAGTTTCATTCTCCTACATGTGACTTGCCAATTATCTCGGCAGCATTCATTGAATAGGGTGTCCTTTCCTCACTTTATGTTTCTGTTTGTTTGTCGAAGATCAGTTGACTATAAGTATTTGGGTTTATTTCTGGGTTCTCTATTCTGTTCCATGGTCCTATGTGTTTATTTTTATACCAGTACTATGCTCTTTTGGTGACTATGGCCTTATAGTATATTTTTGAAATCAGGTAATGTGATGTCTCCAGATTTGTTCTTTTTGCATAGTCTTACATTGGCTATGAGGACTCTTTTTGTTCCATTGGTCTACATGCTTATTTTTATATTAGAATGATGCTCTTTTGGTAAGTATATCCTTGGAGTATAGCTTGAAGTCAGGTGTTGTGATGCCTTCAGATTTGTTCTTTTTGCTTAGTCTTGCTTTGGCTTTGT
>CAUYQU010012658.1:0-47591 GCA_963574635.1 Cheracebus regulus | reverse complement strand
AAAAAAAAAAAAAAATTTTGATTTTGGATACAGAGTTCATACTGTTACTTTTTCTTCATTTTTTCTCTCCATATTCCAAGTATATGTTTATGCATACCTTATTAATGGAATCCTGAATTAAACATAACACATGTTATCATCTAATCCTTCACAAACTTACATGCAATAGTAAAGCTACTGTTTCCTATTAAAAGAAGAACAAAGCAATTAATGTTATTCACTCAATTAATATAATAGCCACCTAATTGTTTTAAAGATAACCTAGCTGATATTGAGTAAAACTGAATATTAACTGTATCTCTTTTTCAGTCTCACTTACTCTCTAACATATGCCTATGTTCACATCTATGTAAACCCACAATAAGAAAAAAGAATGCATATGAAACAAACATATGGTAAATTTGTAATAAAGATCAAGTGGATAATTTAAGGCTAGCCTTTTTCTACCTGTAGAACTGCATCCATATATTTTATGCTTTTCTTTATTTTTATGACAAAATCAAGTTGAAACAAATTTATAATTTAATTCCTTGTAACCCATCAGAGTACATATGTTAAGGAGACATTCTTGAAAAACAATGAGATGAATACTTTCAAATATCATCTTCCCTCTGAACAAGCATCACATATTTCAGGAAAAAAATACATAAAAATGTTTTTAAAATATCATAAAGAAGACACAACAATGCTGTTTCATGGGACACCTGCTTCAGTAACTGCCTATGCTTTATGGTTATTCTGAAATCTGAAGTTAAAATGTGGGATAGATAAGAAAAAAAAAAGACATCCCTAAGAATTGCTTTGAAATTTGTAGTTTAACTAAACAATTTAGGAATAATACATTCTGAGTTATTATAAGATTTAAAAAGAAACTTCTCTTTATTACCTTAAATTTTATACAAACAGAAAACAGGATTTTTTAAAAAATTAAATCTATTATAATAGAAACTTTTAGTTTCCAGCATCTTAAAAAAAGTAAATAAAACATCTGTAGATCTGCTTTGGCCCATTACACTCTTTCATGGCTTGCTTTAACTCAGTATTCTCCAAGGAAGTTGTAAATGGCTGTTGAAGAATGTAGTATCTTCACAGAAAATACAAGTGGTTCCTTATAATAATCACTATTTTTTCTAAGCCTTTCAACACTCTTCTTATGCTTCCAAGTTAATATTTTTCAGAACTATTGGTGAACAGAATAAGAAATGCTAAGCAGTGGAAAAATTCTATTTAATAGAATGTGTTCCCATTTCTGCTTTTCAGCCACATTGTCAATTCTCTATGATT
This sequence comes from Cheracebus regulus, assembly GCA_963574635.1. Taxonomy (NCBI): domain Eukaryota; kingdom Metazoa; phylum Chordata; class Mammalia; order Primates; family Pitheciidae; genus Cheracebus; species Cheracebus regulus. Next base: position 46,307 of record CAUYQU010012658.1, on the reverse strand, counting down.
TTTTTCAAGATTGCTAATCCAGATTATGTTAACAATTGACAGATTTCCCTGTTTCTCTATGTTGTGATCCACCTGGTCTTGGAACTTTGAAATTATTTAAAGCCACAATTCATGACTCTCTTCCAATGTTTCTGAGGCTTTGACTTCCTCTTAGTCAAGTCTATCCTATCCTTTTGAGTGTGAAGATTATTCTTTCTCCCTGTTGTCAATAATGGAAGCAAAGTAGAGGTTGATTGGTTCTGCCTTCTCTGAGTAAATTCTCATCATGTCTGCTCATCCAAAGGTTAGAAAAACTCATAATCATGTGTTAAACCTATCCAAGCTTGTTACTTAGTTTATCTGCCATGGGTTTCAGGAATCTGTATTATCAAGAATCTATATTCTATCAACAAATTTGTAACTGGAAAACAGAGTTAGGCATCAGGAAAGCTCAGACCTGGCAGTACACTAATGAATGGAACAAATAGAGTACTAAGATAGATAGGAGGATAGTTCACTGAAGTAGGGGTCAAGAGTATGATTTTCATTCTTTCCATGAGGCAAAAAAATCACATCACCTAGCAAGGCTGGGACTCATCATTCATCAAATTTTAGAATTGACCTGTAGTAGACACTATTATTTGCTTTAGTCAATGCTATACTCAATTCTTTTCTCTTCTTTTTTTTTTTTTTTTTTTTTTTTTTTTTTTTTTGAGATGGAGTCCTGCTCCGTTGCCCAGGCTGGAGTGCAGTGGCATGATCTCTGCTCACTGCAACCTCTGTCACCTGGGTTCAAGCAATTCTCCTGCCTCAGCCTCCTGGAGTAACTGGGACTACAGGTGCGTGTCACCACGCCCAACCAATTTTTGTATTTTTAGTAGAAACAGGGTTTCACCATGTTGGCCAGGTTGGTCTCAAACTCTTAACCTCAGGTGATCTGCCTGCCTTGGCCTCCCAAAGTGCTGAGATTACAGGCATGAGCCACCATGCCCAGCCTTCTTTGTTTTTACTGGAGAAGACTTACAATTTGCTCTTCTGGCCTCCTCTCAACTTAGTAGTGGCTCTACAACATAGTTCTGCCCAAAGGAAAGTAACAAAAACTCTGTTGGAGTAGTTTTGGAGACCGTTACAAGGTAAACTGAGGCACAATACAATTTTTTTATTTTTTTAAAGTTTATTTGAGGAAACAGTGATTCATGAATCAGGAATCTCCAAACTAGAAATGATTCAGGGGTACTACTGAGGAGACGAAAGCTTTTACAGGAGCAACATGGAAGTAAAGCAAGGAAAATATTTGATTGATTGCAGTTACATAATTACCTTAGCCTGCTGAAATTCTCCTGTTATGTAAGTTAGGGGGCAGCTTTGATTGCTTAACCTTAAGTTTGTTTCTTTAATATAAGCATTTACAAGAGATAGCACAAATTAAATTTCACCTATGTTTCCAAATCAAGGAAGGTTAAGGTCACTTATGAGGTCACACTGGCTTTGTCTGCTCAGGAATTCTCTAAGTCTGGTCTTCATTCTAATTTACTTAAACGAGAAACTTTACCTTTCCTGAAGAAAAGGATCCAACTCCTTTGCTCTTTCTTTCACCTCTTTTTCCCTACCCTGAATGAGGTCTCCATGTCTGAATTATGATAAACACTTTTTGATAGCTTGTGAATCAAAGTACACAAAGCAACAAGTCATAAGCTGGGATGATGAAGTAGAAATGTTATCTGAGCCTAGTCCCTGATGACATTTCTACAAGATGGGACCCATGGCAGTGGCCAATTACTTCCAGACTCCTTGTGGGAGACAAAGTAGTGCTTTTAGGATTGAACACTTTTCAGCTAGCTATTCTGTTGCTTACAACCAAATGTGTTCCTCAGTCGCTGTTTCTCAAATTAGACAGGTCGTAAGAATCAGAATGATTGTTCAAAATCTCGGTTTCTGGGTCTTGTCCTTAGAAATTTCATTACTGTAGATTTGGGACAAGAGCCAACATCTATATATTTCATGAGTATTCCAGTGATCTTTAGGTCAATGTTTCCCAAACTTACCTGATCAAAATGCATTTGGTAAACAAAGTATGTCGATTACCTAGAAATTTGTCTTTATTTTCCACTTGGTGTTTGTCAATGCAGCCCTCAGGTAACCCAGTAAAAATAGCTAGCTGAGAAAATTTCGCAGGTGCTTCTCATTACTTTCCCTCCTCTGATGCCTGGGTTCCTGCCACTTTGACTCATTCTCCTACCACCATTCATCATCTTTCCCACTTTTTTTAAACCCACAGTCTTTTTTCTTGCCTGCTGGAATTCTCGCTTTCCCTGGAATATTCACCTCTCATGTGTCACTTTCTCACTTTACAACTCCCTTTCAATCCTTCTGTTCCTCTTTATTCTATGATTGACTCTCCCAAAGAAGCCATTTGCAATCCCCTATTATGAAGAATTCCCTATAAAAATAAATTATATTGTGCTTTGTTTGGTAGATAAACTTGATGGGGTAAACAGCTGTACACAGCAGCTCTGTGCAAACAAGTTTAAAGCAAAATCCAACCAGCTGCTCAGCATGAACCCTCTGAGAGCTGAGATCAGCTGTTGTACTACCCAACAGTTGCCCTGCAGAAAGCCAGGCTTGCTGGGAGAGAAATGAAAGAACAGTATCACCAGGTGATTGAGGCAGGGTTAGCAAAATATGTACTGTCCAAAAAAGGATATTTTATTGATCATCCTTCTTTACTCACATTGGCATATTTCATCAGGAGCAAACCAAAACGACTTTAGGAACTGTATAGTTTAAAGATGGACATTGACATCGATATTGCTAACACATATCTGTGCAAACATATCCTGCTTTTTATAATAAAATAACAGAGGTTGGTGGTAGAAATTAAAATTTTCTCCCGCTTGGGAGGTTAAAGACATACATTTCTGAAAAAACATCTTCGGCATTTTTTTGAAGATTGCAGAGATTTAATTTTCTTTCTGTAAATGTTTTTTTATTTTTTTAAAAAAAGGTTAAGTTAATCTATATTTGATGAAAAAGACTATAAATAAGATTGGTTTATATCTGAATCATTTTCTAGCCTAATTACTTTTTGACACTTTGACCCCTTCCATGTATACTTAAGTGGGAAAGAATTTCTGCTTCCAAATGCAGCCCAACTGATAGTTACATATTTGAACAGTTTGCTTATGCAGAGTTAAAATAAGCTTCCTTGTATATTTTACCAGGCTTCTTGTGGTCACACAGAATAAGTGAACCATTGTCAACTGTTTGAACATTGTCAACAAAGTCTTCCTTACACTCAGCTAAACTTTGCTGATATCTTTAATAAAATCTCCCAGGTTATTAATTCAATTTCTTCCACCATACATCACTGGAATAAGTTCTAGTTTTAAAATTTAGGGCTCAAGATTATGTAAAGTATACAAATTAAATTCTGATAAAGAAAGAATAAAGTGGGATTATAATTATTGTTTAAAATGTCATATGAATGTTAATCCCAACCTATGTTGATTTATTATTTTGGGGATGCTTCATAATATTTTTCACTTATATTTAGCATTTTAAACTATTTTCATAAGTATTTTTTACCCCATTATTATATATCCCTGTATCAAGATCTCTATTCCTAGACTTGTGTAGCTGAATATTAGCACAAACTTTTAAACATTAACATTAGAATGGTTAATTTTGCATTATTATATTCAGCATGTATGTACAGATTTCTATGAACCCTGATACTGCTATCCAATAGTCTTTCTAGTATTTCAGTTTCAAGCTGTCAAGAAATTAAAGAAGAATCATGGTTTTTCATCAATTTCTCCATTAAATTTTCAGCCCTCTATTAAATTAGGGTCATCGTTATCAAGATGCATATCATAAGTCACTTTACCTTCTTCTTGTCCCATCCCATTCATTCCACACAAGGACTCCAAGATTGCCTTCATAAAGATAGTTTAACCACATCTCTGGTTTTCACCGGTTAAGGGACAAGTACTACATCAGGAACACATTTGTTTTTGGTAAGACCACTATGGGACTATTATTTGCTATGCTAAACAAAGCCTCCATATTAAGTTTGTTCTTTTCAAATTGTTCTCTGAGTTGAAGTCCATGAAAAGCTGAAGAAAATAAAACTTTCCCTTTTTATCATGAAATGAGAGCTATATTTGACATAGAATATCTTTCCTTTGCCTCATTGCTGAGATGTTCAGAATAAGTTTATAGCAATTACTATAACTTTTATTTGCATGAATATTTGATAGTATTTTCCTCATATCACTTTTTACTATTTTGCTTTTTCCTTTTACTATATTGTTTGTTAGATTTTAAACTATATAAATATCTGAATAAAATGCATTAATTTACATATTGATATAGCTGTAAAATGAAAGAGTATTAAGTACAGAATTTTCTTTTCTGTTTCTATAATAATCTGGTGAGTATTATTTGTTATGTGTTATCATTGTGTTATTTTTGACCTATTAGCATTGTTTAGATAGTCATAGTTAGCTGGTTAGTAACCAATGTATATTTAATGCAATGTAGTCTACACTGTTTTTTAAATAAAATGTTTATATTCACAATCTCCATTTCTTCATCTCATTCACATTCCACAAATCTCTCTCTCTTTGAGAGATTTGAACTTCTCTTTCCTAATAATTTTACTGAGCTACACTTATCAAGATCACCAATGACCCTCATGTGACTTAATCTAATAGTTACTTCTCAGTTCATATCCCACCTACCTTCTCTTAGAACATGCAAGCTATTTTCTTAAATAGTATGCAATGTTGGTTTTCTTTGCCTACATTGTGTTTCTTCCCCCAACTTCACCTGTCTGATCTCTACTGCAATTTAAATCTTAGTTTATTATATCCTAAATACATCATTAGTTTTTAAAGTGAATAATAATACTTGTTTTTTTCCCTTCTTTTTTTTTGTTGATTACTTTATTAAATTATACATTTCATGACACCAGAAGCTTGCTTATGTTATTTCCTTCTGTATTCTCAGTACCCCAAACAGCTCCTGGCAGATAGCTGATGCTCAGTAAATATATGCTAAGTGAATTAATATAGCTGAGTTTTGACTTCACCAAAAATGTCAAGTGAACCTTACATAAGACATATAACATTTACATATTGCTTACTTTTTCTGTGTAGCCAAAAAAAAAAAAGGAATAAGAATTTCCAATTATCCAGTTATGAAGATGAATATACAGAGTCAAATAAAACAACTCAGTTAAAAATGATGTTACTGCTTTCAGCATCAATATGTAGTCTGGTTAATATAGTTGAATAACATTTTACAGCTTCCAAAATGATTTTCTATATATAAGCTCATTTGAATCTAATATTAACATGGTAAAATATCCAGAGTGATACTATGACTTTGATTTTTTTATATGAAAAACAAAAAGCAATGGTTGGAAAAGTTATTTGCCAATAATATCCCATCATCTAAACCTGCCTTTTGTATATTTGCACAATAATGTCAGGAAAATCCAGAAATCTGCATTTTAAATGCAGTCCTAGGGTTAAACTAGCTATGTAACTTAGATTAGTCAACACTGTTTGGTGTGCTTCAATTGTATTATTTATAAAATTGGAACTAAAAGGTCATCCTCACCAACTTTTTTAAAAGTATGAGCTCATTTGTCATACAAAAAAATTAATGTGAAATCTCTTTGACAAATACTAAAAAGCTACAGAATCACATTCTTTTAGACATGGAAGAAACCTAGAAATCAATATATGAAGTTCTTTATTTATCATAAAAGAAAACTGAGGTCTAGAATAGTTAGATGGGTTGCTGAGGGTCATGGAGTACTTTGGTGAGGAGAGTCCCCTCTCCTGGACCCTAGACTCTTGGAACTCGGCTCTTCCAACAGTGTCATTCTGCTCTTTATTTAAACATACATCTAATGTCATGTTAACATGGTAGTCACATTCCTTTTACTTCAAGGATAGATATTGCTCAATGTTTTGAATAATAATATTTTAAAATAATAATACTACGTGAGAACAGAGCATTCCAGGCTGATGATCCTAACATCTCAAGTTCTAGGTCATATTTGCCCTATAACACAAGTTCAGTATTCCTCAAATTAGTAACTTCTTACCATGTTAGTAGAGCTGGAGTTAATTTAGACATGTCAAAAAGTCAATATCAAATAAAATTAGGCTATCATTATGTTAAAGAATTAAAATTATAATATAAGATGCCATTAATACATACAACAAAAGGAAGAAATTGGAACACAAAAACTTGATTTGAAATGTCACATATTGGGGAATGTATGTCTTTTAACTGATTTAAAGCCTGTTTTTTTTTTTTTAAATAAAATCCTTCAGACAAATGAAATTTGAGCAAAGGAACAATTAGCTAATTGGGCAAAGAACACTTGAGCAAAGAACAATTTAATTGAGCAAAGAACAAATCGTTAATTGGGCAGCCCCCAGAGTAGGTTCAGAGTGACTTTGGGGATGCCACATGGTCGAATAACATTTGTGGACAGAAATTTTAAAAATGACATATGGAAAACAAATGTGAGGTACAGAAACAGCTAGATTTGTTACAATTAAGTATTTGCCTCATTTGAACATGGTTTAAATTGCTGGCTGCCTGTGATTGACCGAAACTCTGTGACTGATACAAGATATGGGCATTAGTCTATTTTCATGCTGCTGATAAAGAAATACCTGAGACTGGAAAATTTACAAAAGAAAAAGGTTTTAATTGGACTTACAGTTCCACGTGGCTGGGGAAGCGTCACAATAATTGTGGAAGGCAAGGGGAAACAAGTTATGTCTTACATTTACATAGATGGCATCAGCCAAAAAGAGAACTTGTACAGAGAAACTCCTCTTTTTAAAACCATCAGATAGCATGAGACTTATTCATTATCACAAAAACAGCATGGGAAAAATTGCCTACATGACCCAATTATCTTCCACCAGCTCCTAACGAAACACATGAGAATTCAAGATGAGATGTGAGTGAAGCCAGAGTCAAACCATATCATTCTGCCCCTGGCCTCTCTCAAATCTCATATCCTCACATTTCACAACCAATCATGCCTTCCCAGCAGTCCTCCAAAGTCTTAACTCATTTCAGCATTAACTTAAAAGGTCACAATTCAAAGTGTCATCCAAAACAAGGCAAGTGCCTTCCACTATGAGCCTGTAAAATCAAAAGCAGGTTAGTTACTTACTAGATACAATCGGAGGTACAGGCATTGGGTAAATATAGCCATTTCAAATGGGAAAAATTGGCCAGAATAAAGGGGCTACAGGTCCCAGGCAAGTCCAAAATCCAGCAGGGCAGTCAAATCTTAAAGTTCCAAAATAATCTCCTTGGACTCACTCCATGTCTCACATCCAGGTCATGCTGATGCGAGAGGTGGATTTCCATGGTCTTGGACAGCTCCACTCCTGTGGCTTTGCAGGATACAGCCTCCATCCCGGCTGCTTTCACAGACTGGCACTGAGTATCTGCGGCTTTTTCAGGCACACAGTGCAAGCTGTCAGTTGATATGCGATTCTGGGGTCTGGAGGATGGTGGTCCTCTTCTCACAGCTCCACTAGGCAGTGCCCCAGTAGAGACTCTGTGTGGGGACTCTGACCCTACATTTTGCTTCAGCACTGCCTTAGCAGAGGTTCTTTATGAGAACCCCACCCTGCAGAGAGCCCCACTCTGCAGTAGACTTCTTCCTGCACATCCATACATTTCCATACATCTTCTGAGTTCTAGGCAGAGTTTCCCAAACTCTAATTCCTTGCTTCTGTGTACTGGCAGGATCTAACACCAAGTGGAAGCTGCCAAGACATGAGGCTTGCACCCTTTGAAGTCATGGTCCATACCCTATGTTGGCCCCTTTTAGCCACAACTAGAGCAGCTGGGACACAGGGCACACACAGCATGGGGACCCTGGGCATGGCCCATTAAACCACTTTTTCCTCTTAGACCTCCTGGCCTGTGATGGGAAGGGTGAATACCTCTGACATGCCTTGGAGACATTTTCCCCATTGTCTTGGGAATTAACATTTGGCTCTTCATTATTTAGGTAAATTTCTGCAGCTGGATTGAATTTCTCCTCAGAAAATGGGATTTTCTTTTCTATTGCATTGCCATACTACAAATTTTCCAAACTTTTATGCTCTGCTTCCCTTATAAGACTGAATGCTTTTAACAGCACCCAAGTCAACTCTTGAATGTTTTACTGCTTAGAAATTTCTTCTACCAGGTACTGTAAATTATCTCTCTCAAGTTCCACAAATCTCTAGGGCAGGGGCAAAGTGTCACCAATCTCTTTGCTAAAACATAACAAGTGTCACTTTGCTCCAGCTCCCAAAAAATTCCTCATCTCTATCTGAGACCACCTTTGCCTGCATTTCATTGTCCATATCATTATCAGCATTTTGATCAAAGCCATTCAACAAGTCTGTAGAAACTTCCAAACATTCCCACATTTTCCTGTCTTCTTCTGAGCCCTCCAAACTGTTCCAACCTCTGCTTGTTACCCAGTTCCAAAGTTGCTTCAACATTTTTGGGTATCTTTTCAGTAGTGCCCTATTCCCAGTACCAGTATACTCTATTAGTCCATTTTCATGCTGTTGATAAAGACATACCTGAGACTGGCATTTTACAAAAGGAAGAGGTTTAGTTGGACTGACAGTTCCACATAGCTGGGGAAGCCTCACAATCATGGTGAAAAGCAAGGGGAAGCAAGTCACATCTTACATGGATGGCAGCAGGCAAAGAGAACTTGTGCAAGGGAACTCTTGTTTTTAAAACCATCAGATCTCATGAGTCTTATTCACTGTCATGAGAGCAGCACAGGAAAGACTCACCACCATGATTCAATTACCTCCCACCAGGTCCTTCTCACATGTGGGAATTCAAGATGAGATTTGTTGGGGGACATAGCCAAATCATATCAAAGAAGTTACAATCTGATTACATATCCAGTTAGGTTGCAGTTCATTATGCATGAAAAAATTTTTGGCTAAACTTAAAATATGTAAGGAGGCAGCTTTAGGCTAAACTTAATTTAACAAACTAAATCTCAAGTAAGCTAATAGGTTGGTTTAATAAGTTAGTTTTAAGTTCCTCTGCTTCCCAGAAATAAAAGGCTCTTTCCTTCCTCAGTATTAAACCTGACTCCTAAAATACAAATCACAAACTTTTATTTTCAATCAAATTTTCCCCCTCCAAATCATGTGGGCTTAAATTGTTATTACTTTGCTAAACAAAACAAAAAAAAAGCAGCAATCATTCACTTTTACTTATTAGATTTATTATTTATTACTTTCAATTAGAATTATAATTTTTATAATAGACATGTGCCATCAGAAATGGGATGAGCTTGTGGTGGCTTCAGACTCTTATTTCCCTATTTGTACTATTATTTTCTTTTCATTTACTGAAAGCCACAAAGGGTTCCAGTATTCAGTTCCTGGAATGCAGTGCAAAAGGGAAATTCAGAAGCTGCTGATTGGAGGGGATGACAGTCTCTCAAACCACAGAAATCTGAGCCAAGTGTGTGGTTTCTGCAGAATTGGAAGCCTCTCATGCACAATAAGCCTTCACCACTCATCCAGTGGTTGGTATAAATGTGCGATGCAGACGATTATTTGATAAAGAGCAATGCATGGGGAAGGAGCATTAAGAGGTCGACTCTTAGCTGTAGGAATTCTCACATCTAAGAGTGTCCTAAGAAGCCTTAAGATGAAAATAGTTAAGAAGAGCAAAGAATAAAGGGACTTGGAAAGAATAAGGTTCTGTTCTCTACCTCTAAGTTTTTCCTTCTAAGTCTCTTTAGAGAATTTTCCTGGCTACAAGGATAGGCTATCTTAGGTATTTAGAAAGATGATGTCCAAACTGTTGTGCATGTATGAATGTGTTTTTTAAATTCCTTGGGAAAAATTAATATCTACTGATTTCCTTGGGGCCCAAGAGACCCTAGGAATGAACATCTGTAACTGTTCAGACATGACATGAACATATTTAGGAGATAAGAGAGGATCACTAGAAGCCAGGTTGTCCTTGAAAAGAAAAACAAAATGCAAACAACAAAAACAACACAATGGATCAAGAGAAAAACTCAAAGTCACAAGTGGTAAGAGCCTGGTGGACCAGACTTAGCAACAGATTTTAGGTATGGGAGGGTAGTTGTTCCCTGTGGAACTTTGAAGTTGTATTTGGACCCTTCCCAACCCATATGCCAGTCACTCAAATATACTGGGAAAGAAAGAAAAGAAAAAAAAAATAGAGATAAATTGACAAAGTGACTTAACAAAGGTGAAGCTGACAACAAAGCAATGTGTGAGAAAGGTGAAGTGTTTTTTCAACACAGGAAATGAGAAGTGAGTGCTATATATGCAAAAAAGGTTGTGTTGGCTCTTTAGGGAAGGTAATAGAGAATTGATGTCCCCTAAACTGTGGATGCTAAGAGGAGATTGAAACAATCTTTTCAAAATTATGATAGGAGAATAAACCTGACATAGCTGACTCTGTCTTGCTTCTGATCTCAAACCTGTCCTTGGTCATTTCTGGGTGTAAGTCAACCTAACCTTGGGAGGATTTTAGTTTATAGTTTAATTTGAAAGCAAGGATGATAATAGTCTCTCCCTAAAACTAATCTCCTCCTTGCTCAAGGACTGAAAAATGCCTTTATAAGACTAATGAAAGGCCAAAATAGGATGATGAGAGGAACCTGAACTCTACTAAAATTTAGGTGTTGTTCTATAATCCCTTACTACACAGGAGTCATGTGGCCAGAGATCACAAGATTTGTGACTTCTACAATTGCTCCTATAGATGACATCACTATTATAGAACATAAGATAGGTTTTTGAGATGTTTTTCAGACTAACCCCACCGGTATTTGTGACTCATGACTCCTCTGGTCCTGTGGACCTTCCTAGAAGCAAACTCAGTTTACGAGGACTGTTTCCACGGGCCTGTTATGACATCTCCAAACAATCAGCTGTACCCATTCCCTAACTCCCCTGCCCACCAAATTGTTCATAAAAACTAACCTCCAAGCCTTTGGGTAGACTGATTTGAGTGATAATTCTAGTTCTCCCACAAGGCCAGCCTCATATCAACTAAACTCTTTCTATATTGCAGTACTGTGGTCTCAGTGAATTGATTTTGCCTGTGCTGCAGTCAGTAAGCACCCATCAGGTGATTACAAGATCAGCATTGCTATGTTAACAGCTCAGAGGAGCAAGTAACAATGGGACATTGTCCAAAAGGCAAAAAACAAAAGGCTTATTTAGAAGTAAGAAGGCAAGGATGACAGCAGCAGAGGAAATGGATGTGCCTGGCTGTGTTGAAGTGCCAGATGCAGTCAGAGAATTAGTGCTAAGGTTACCTCAAAGGCATGACAGACCAGGGAGGCAGTAACAGCTGCTGGAGTAGACAATATCATGCCAGTGAGATTTAGACTACCTACCTGGCCTTCCCTGCCTGTGCCTTTGTGGCTCTGAGAAAGTATATAGCAAGAGGAAGTTGTTGAGCTCTAGCATTTGCTGGCTAGAAATGTGGATCCAGTCATTGAGGGGTCAGTTATTAAGATGGACTTATCTATGATCCTAATACACACTCTTTCCCAGATATGCAAATTTACTTTCCTAGCGTTAGCCTGGCAGTATTGTTTGCTCTATCTAGATTATTTCATGACTCTTTCTCTGCATCTTATTCAGAAAAAAATTTATTAGCAGACTATGATATAATTTTACATTCCAAGAAAACCAAATTAGTAATATAATTTTGTCATCTGTTCCTCTTACTAATGTGTCAAAAGTTTCTAGGAATGATCATCTTCAAGTAGAAGCTCAAGTGGTTTCCAGGAAATGGCATTGAAACACTCCAGACATCAGGTCATGTTTAATTTGGAGAAGTATTGGCAGTTTATTCCTCTGGGGAAGGTGCCTGGAGGGAAACTCTTATATTCATTCTCTCTCCCTTGGGTAGAGTGTTCAGAAATCAGAAATTAAAGTATCTCATGAACTCTGTAATACCATCTTTGGCAGTTTAATAAAGAGAGTTCCCTCTTGTATGAGTAGACCTTCACTAGAGGACAGTGAAGCAGGGCACACATGAGAAGAATCACATTTACATTTCGGCTGGAGGGAACCAGTAGCTCAGGGCCATAAAGCTAACAGTCATAATTAAAGTAGGACCTATGAGCCATTCATCCTGTGGTCTGGAAATATTACTGTAAGGATGACTGGTTGGAATATGCTCAAATTTCACAAAAGAAGTAGGGCTAAATATTAAGGAATCTTGAACAAATGAAGTACCGTTTTTACTTTTCACAAATGTACACTTCCCATCTACCTAAAGCACTTGTTGGCATAATATAGCTAAGCTTATTTATTATAACTGTTACATTTATCTTACAATGTGGATTAATTGTGCATGTAATTCATTCTCTTTAGGAATCAAAGTCCTGTCTAACACAGACATGCACACACATATGCACACGATACACAGTTTTTCAGGTATGCTAAACACTATGTTCCTGATGTACAAAGAAGAAAAAGACTAGCCCTCGGAGTTTAAAATATAGTGGAGACAATAGAAAGATGATAGACAATAAAATTAATCCAGTACCATGCTATCATAAACAAGTAAGAGATGGATATGTGATTCAATAAGAAAACTATGGGACGTGATGAAAGCACATATGAGAGGTGCCTACCTTGGATAGACACTCAAAGAAGACATCCTGATAGAGATGATATGGGGGCCTGAGGTTTCAGTTGAAGTTATTCAAGTGAGGATTTGGAGGAGGAATATTCCACAAAAGGGAAACATCATGTGTGATGGCTCAGTAACAGGAAAGAACATTGTCTATTATAAGATCTTAGAGAAATACATTGTTGCTGGATTGTAGCCAGCAGGTGAGCAAAGGAGGAGGAAAAGATGATTTCGGATAGAAAAGTGAGTGGAAGGGCAATTGAGGTTATAAAAGTCCTTTTGAAGCCAGGCAAAGTGGCTTTTGGGTGTAATCTCAGCACCTTGGGAGGACTAGACAGGAGGATCGCTTGAGCCCAGGAGTTCAAGACCAGCTGGGGTGACATGCAAGATCCTGTCTCTACAAAACATTAAAAAGTTATCCGGACATGGTGGTGGTACATACTTTTGGTCCCAGGTACTCAGAAGAACAAGATGGGAGGATGGATCACGTGAGCCCAAGAGGTTGAGCCTGCAGTGAGCTGTGTTCACGCCACTGCCCTGTAGCCTGGGTGGCAAAGTGAGACCCTGTCTCCAAAAACAAACACACACACACACACACACAAAGCCCTTTTGGAGATGTTAAGGAGCCTGGACTTTGTCTTAGTGTATAGTGAATGAGTTATTTAGCCATGCTGTGTCTCTATTTCCTCAATTCCAAAATGGATCAAAGCATTCAAATGGCATGCCTTCATATGACTGTTCTAGGGTTTGCTCTCAGGTCCTCTGCCATCAAATGCACTGAGACTCTGTGCTTCACACTGTAACTCTTTGTTCTTATGAAAAAACTGAATTATACATGATTTTTCCCTTAATATCCCTAGTATATGAAATGTAGATCCACCTATATTTTTTCTTTTGTCTAAAAGAACAATGATTAGAATATTTAGTTTAGAGGGTAAAGGCTTAGGGGAAATATAACTTTTTCAAATATGTGAAATCCTGTCATTTTAAGATATAATGAAATTTTACTGCCCCAGAGGGCATAAGTAGGATATATAGATCAAATTTACAAGTAAGTAGATTTCAGCTTAACTGAAGTTTTGAATAATTTGTAATATCCTCAGGTGCAGGATATTTGTAATATCCTCAGTTAAGGATAATGAACTTCCCATCATGGAAGTGTTCAAATAGAGGCTAGATGACCATTTGGCAAATATATAGTAGGGGAAAGGGAACATGGATTTAGATGACCCTTATAATAGACAGTGGAGTTACTTTCATGAGTAAAAATGTCTCAAATAATTTGCCTACACATAATTCAAAGTAAGTGGGTGAAAATTACTTAAATGTCTCCATCCCCATGTCCACCACCCAAAGACACATTTAGATCACAGCCAACTTTAACAAAGATACCCAGAAAGTACCATTCAGAGTTTACCTTGAGAAAATGAAGTAATAGACTATTATCAAATGGTGGTCCAACCTCAAACAGAAAGTTGCATAATGCTAGAATTACCAATGGTAAAAAAGGTACCAATTTGTACTAGAACCATGAGAAGGGAGATGGATAAGCCATAAATAAATAGAAAAAGATGGACTTGTGAAGTAGGCAGCCTACAGCAAGCCATGCAGTACAATTCCAAACAGCCCAATTAAAAGGCTGAGGAGAAGCCTGGGTTCCTGATATGGTAGATTTTTATCATATTCAATATGTATTTAAGATCATTATTTAGTGTAGCAGAAAGTTTAATCTAAATGCTAGAGCAGAATAAATTGAAAACTAAGAAACAGAGGTCATAACACTCATATAATGTTGGTTCTTTTTACATCTTCTACCACTTCCCCTGAAGCCTGAAGAAATAAAAGACAGGGAAACATAAAGGAAAAAGAGAAAGGAAGAAACATGTGGGCATAATCCCATGGGTTGGGAAGGGATGGAGACCACTCTAGCTGCATGAAGCATTTGAACCACAGGAAGGCTATTAGAGGTGAATGGTAAAGTTTCCAAGTAGGCCTGACTTTCTTGAGTTGGCCTGATCACTGCTTTAATCATCTTTTGGGGATCTAGTTTGGTCATGGGGCATTAATAGTCAGACAACACTTCTATCATCTAGTGCTCATGAGGCCTTCTTTCCTGCCATGTTGGCATTTTGGTCTCCAATATTGACAGATGGTTCCTATTATTTCTACAGATTGTTTTCTCTAGTGTACAAAGCACAAATTATAATAAAATAATAGCAACAAAACTGGTTGTTTAAGCAAAATCTTTCTATGGTTTGGGGTGGGAGGAAGTGTTCAGCAGAGATCAAAGTAAAAGATAGTTTTTTCCTGCTTAAATGCTCCTACACTTGACTTTTCTAGTTTCATTGCTCATGTGGTCCAGCTCTACTTCAGTTGCTGCTTTTGCATGTGCATAAGCCTCCCCTATGCCTCTAAAAGTTTGTATTCCTTGGGTTGGTTTATAAGGGTTTCAGTCCATATGACAGATATTTCCCCAGTTGAATAATCTCAACATTCAGAAAGTTCAATAACAGAAACTTTTGGCATTGGAAGATTACTCTGGTGTTTAGGAATGCCTGCACAATAATACCACTTTACACATGGTGTTTTCAACTTTTAAAATTGAGTTCTTAAAGCCTATTGTCTCACTGCTGAAAAACACAATTACTGGCTCTTTTTAAAAATAAAATCCTATGATTTGGGATTATAAGTGGTCATAGAAGATTGAAAGTCTAGAAGTTCACACCCATTATTAATGGGAGGATGTTGTGAAGATATCAAAATGTAACCATTATGGGGGCTAAGGGAAAACTTCCTCTTTGCCTTCTGACAGTTTGTTAAAAATTGTACTCACAAAAGGCAGATTAAAACAAGAAAAAGAATAAACATTTATTAATGTGTACACAAGGAGAACCACAGACTGACTATCCTTTCCCCCAAAGTGGTTTAGAAGCTTATATTCCATTTTGGCAAAAACGTTATGGGAGGGAAAAGAAGAGGAATTCTATTAAGGAGATTAATAGGGAGAATAAACGGATCAGGAGAGATTAACTTGTACATTATCTTCTGAAAGAATCTGTTCCGTTGTAACTACACCTGTAATTCTTGGTATTACAGGTAGGGAAAGAAAAAACAATTGCTCCTTTTGGTGGGTCTGACTAGGCAGATAAAGGAGCTTCAACTTTATCCTGTGCATGGGAAGAGACTGTGAATGAGAATGCGAAAGGCAGAGACTTTGAGACTTCTTTGTATCAGTAAGTCAAAGTACCATATTTTGGGATACCAGTTTCTGAATCCCAATACCATACATACCCTCAATAAAATTTTAAAGATGTTGTAAACCAAAGATAAAATTCTAAGGGTCCCCTTACCATCCTTTTCTCAGCCAAGGAAATTCTAGAGTAAACATGAAAAACTGGTTTGGAACATGATAGAAGACAGGGTCAGACATGCCTCAGTACATTCTTCCAGAATTAACACTAATATAGACCTGAAGTCTAATGAGAAACATTTACAATCTATTCTCTATTAAGCCTGTTACTCCTGGAAGGCTTCACCCACCCTTTGAGTTGTCTTACCCTTCTAGATTAACCCAATGTAAAACTTCATGTATTATTAATATATTATGCTTCCTTAAAATACATAAAAGCAAGCTGTACCCCTCCAACCTTGGTTGGGCATGTGTCATCAGAGCCCCCTGAGGCAGTGTCATGGGCACATCCTTAACCTTGACCAAATAAACTTTCTAAATTGATTGAGAGTCGTTTCATATATTTTGGGTTCACAATGTAAAAAAAAAAAAAACTACAACAAAGTATAGGTTCAATAATTTTTATATTAACTCACATCCATTTTAAATAAATCCTAATGAATGGATATTGTTTTAGTGATGTGAGTTACCAGAAGAGACTAGATCATTTGGAGTTGACACTTTCTAGAGGTGACTATGGAAAGAACTGGATCCACTTCCACAACCATCCATTTCCATTTTGTTCCTGGCCTTCCTTGTCTGAGCTGTGGGGCACTTCCCCGATGGCCTACTTTCTTTGATTCCACTCAAGTACAATGTTTATTAACTTTCTGCTTCTCATTGGTAACTATTGCGGAGTCCAAGACTTTCTGCCGTGACTTATTCTCAGTATTGTAGAAAATCCAGAAAGCATACCTGCTAGGAGTAATGGAGAAGGTGTGGCAGAATAACCCACCAGCACTGCCAACATTATCATTCATTCTGTTGTGCTCAAATGTTATCTGTCTCACTTTCAAAATAGGAATTCTGTCTGTGTTCAATGGTTTAAAACTGAAAGTGACTTAAAATTGATCTTCAAGTATGTTAAGAACTGTCTGGCAGATATATTTTAACTCTCTCCCAAACTGGAGAGCAATTATCCTGCAGCATGGGTGCTTTGGTCAGACACACAGTGCAACGTCCATCAGACATTTTTTTTTCTTTATCCATTCGTCAGATCATTCAATAATTCCTCTTAGGTTGGGTTCCAAGTTTTTTGATTGGTTGTCAATGTGCTCTAATCTGTTTAGTTTTTTTTTTTTTTTGTACCATTTTAAAATCTCTGAGAAGAGAAGAAGTAACAGGGTGGAGCTTGGGCTAGAGAAGAATGTAGCCCTAGGGGAGGACGGAAGCTTGAGAGAGAGAGATATATAAGCTGAGGTTTAATCACAAAGTTATTTCTCAGCACCATGAAAAAATCTAAGGACAAGTCAATAGAATGACTATGGAGGAAATACAAATATGAAATCAGTCAAGAAGAAGGAACATTGGTTTTTACATCCATATTATTCATTGAATAGATCTCAGTACCTTCGATAGGTTGGCTGTTAGGGAGGCTTTACTGATTGTGCTTCTTCTGTATCCCTGTGTTTGAGTGTTAATCTGATACATTCCCAGTGCCTCGGATATTTGAGATTTCATAGGGGCACCAAAATATTGTCCGAAATGAGGAAAAACAAACACACTATAAAATACAGCAGTCATAATGTAGGTATATATACTTTGCCTTCCTGCAGTGCTAAGTTAAGCCACAAGGAAGTATTTTAGAGCAGCATATTTATAACTTATTTTACTATTTTAAAACCTCTTTCAATTTGTTCCTCAAAGGCAACACAATCATAGAATTATTTGGATTTCTTTTTACATTTTTTCCTTCAATTTAGATGACTGCTAATTAGGTGTTTTCTTTTCAGTGCATCAGAACCTAGCTGACAAAATTGTATATGGAAATATAAGTGAATACAGAAGAGCTGAGGGTTTCTGTTAAATATTCATAGACTTTTATACGAGAAATCCAGTTTCAATATGTGGGTAAGTATTTCAGTTTAGAAAATTCATTTTTATAATAGCTGATTAAGACTTTTTTGTTGTTATTTTTGGTTATAGGTGATTTAAAGTTTGTAGAGGAGAAAAACTCTTTTCCCCTTTTCTTCTAGGTTCTCAGCTAGGACGAGTACAACAAAAAGGTAGATTCACAAGAGAAAAACAAGGAGAAGTGTGTTTACATGTATATCTCATATATACATGGGAGAAATCCAGGGAATGAGTAACCCAAAGAAGTGGCTTAGAACTCAGGGTTAAGTATCACCTTCAGGTAAAAACAAAGAGAAAGAGTGTGGGGATGCAGTTAAGAGCAGGTTACCAGGAAAAGTATGGCACAGAAGAGTAAGTTTTGTTAGGCACACTTAAGCTGCTGCTTATTCCATTGATAAGCATCTTGCGAATTATAATCATCCTCTTTCTGGTAGAGAGAAAGACACTCTTAGAAACGAAGATTTATTTTGCCAATGTAAATTTCTTTTACAAGGTGTTATTATGCTGTTTTCAGAGCTTCTCCTGTGTCTGCTGTTTCTCAAAATAATCAACTCGAAATAATCTGTATCCCAAAAAGGAATAGTTGTGGTGGCATATTCTGGTTTCCTACAAGTTCCAGCAAAAGAAAGCACTGTCTAAATTCCAGGTGGAGGGATAGAAAGAGAAGACTAACCTTTATTTTTTTACCTCATGTAAATATATGTACTTACTCTACTCTGATCAGTTTCACTGACTGAGATGAACTATAATCCCTTTCAAGGATGGGAGAGCAGGTTGCAAACATCATTTTGTTCAAAGAGACCAAACAACTACAGGAGACAAAACGTTCTCCACAATGTTTCCCCTTCTAGTCAAACCTGTCTGGTTTCTGAGAGAGGCAACCAGCTGCATATGAAGTCTTCCCTGTAATCCATTTCCGTATATATATTTTTTGAGACAGGGTCTCTGTTCTGTCACCCAGGTTGGAGTGCAGTGGCATGAACATGACTCACCACAGCCTTAACCTCCCAGAATTGAATGATCCTCCCACCTCAGCCTCCTAAGTTGCTGGGATTACAAGCACATGCCTGCCATGCCCAGCTAACTTTTTGTTTTGTAGAGATGGGGTCTTCCCTTGTTGCCTAAGGTGATCTCAACCCCCCGGGCTTAAGCAGTTCTCCTGCCTCAGACTCCCAAAGTGTGAGATTATAGGACAGGGCTTTTTTTCTCAGTCACTTTGAAAGCTGGAGACCTCTAACTGGTGAAGCCTTGCCTGGGTCTTACTCAGCCATGCTACCTGCTGCAGAAGATGGCCTGCCCACTCAGCCCACCTGGGCCAAGTCTGGCTTACATACCCATTCCCAAAGTCTTGTCCTCTACCTAAGAATAATGAGAATACTCTGACAAATGAAGAGTGAGCAAGGCAAAGAGTTTTACTGAGTAATGAAAACAGCTTTCAGTGGAGAGGAGATGTGAAGGCAAGAGAGTCCCCTCAATGTGGCTGAGTCCAGGGCTTTTATGGGCCCAGAATAGGGGAGGGGCAGGCTGTAGATAGTTATTGGAAAGGCAATATTCAATTGGTTAAAAGGCAATATTCAGAAAGAATCAATCAGGAAAAGGAGGACAAATAAGAACAAAAGTTTTCACTCTGGGTCATGAGTTTCATCTGGGACCAGCAGTCAGGTCTTTCAGCCTTCGTTCTGTTTTCTTTGGCTTGAATGTGGGGTTTCACCAGGGACCCTTCCCTCTCTGCCTAGGCATTTGGCTGCCTCTTGTCACTATCAGTTACAGTGTGAGTCACCTGTGCCCAACCCATTTCCATATTTTAAAACTCATATTGCTTTAATACAAAGTACAGTGCTCTCTCACACCATCTCATATCCCACTCTAAGTTTCTCATAGCTTCTGTTTCCTCCTGATAGTTTCTGTTCAGTAGAGTTAGAAAATGCCTGGTCTGCCTATTCTGGAAAACCACCTTTTCTGTTCCCTTTTTTTTTTTTTTTGTCATGGTTTATCACTCAGACTAGAGTACAGTGGTGTGAACATGGCTCACTGTAGTCTTTACCTCCTGGGCTCAAGCAATTCTCCTACTTCTGTCTTCTGAGTAGCTTGAACCACAGGTAAGCCCTACAATGCCTGTCTAATTTTTAAAATTATTTGTAGAGGTGGCTGGGGAGGTAGGGAGGTCTCCTGTGTTGCTCAGGCTGGTCTTGAACTCCTGGGCCAAACAATCCTTCTGTCTCAATCTCCAAAATTTCTGGAATTCAGGTATCAACTACTGTGTCCAGTACCTTTTGTCTTGAAGATCACTAGAGAGTTACCAGTCATAACATTAAAGTCATATCAAATTAACATTATTGAGAGCAATAAAGATAATATTTTCATGTCAAAATAAAAGTGATATTCAAAATACATGTGCATTTGGAAAGAAAAAATAACAATTTGTTATATATGCAGAAGATAAAGTTGTATACAAAATAAGTTACTTTGCTTTATGAAACATTCTACTTTGTTCCCCAAATTTTATACTTACAAATTGGAAATATTAATAATCAATTTATTTTACTTGTTATTCACAATATACCCATTTGTTGAAGCAAATTTTCACTCAGAGAAAATGTGCAGTTTGGAGAAATTAACCAACTTACTAAATATTCTCCTCCACATAGGTAAAATTTATATGCCTTTGCCCCCTATTTAAGTTTTCTTAAGGCATTGTTTTTAATAGATGTTTATATTTTACATAGAATGATATACAGCTTTTAATATCATGAGAGGCAGCAAAATGAAATTTAAAACTTAGTTCTGTGGCCAGAGTTGTAACAGCCTGATGGATTCGCTTCTCCCACTGCTCAGAAAAGCCAATGCACTGAGAACATCACATTTTGTTGGAAAGAAAGAATTTAAAAATTTCAGGGCCAGCCAAGCATAAGGGCAGAAGACATTTCTCAAATCTACCTCTCTTAGAGCTCAGGGGCCAGGGTTTTTAAGGATAATTTGGCAGCCAGAGGTCTAAGCAATGGGTGCTGTTGGTTGGGGATGAAATTACAGGAGTGTTCAAAATGTCTTCATGCACTGATTCAGGTTCTGACGGGGGGTCACCAGTTGAGTCAGCTCCTTAGTAAGAGCCATGGGTTCTGGTGACATCAGTTGGTTGCCAGAATGCAGAGTCTGAAAAATATGTTGAAGTTCAATCTTAGTTTTTGACAGCAGTGGATTTATCTATAGGAGCAATTGGGGAAGGGATACATCCTGTGATCTCTGGCTACAAGTTCTGAGCAGTAAGGGCTTACAGAAAGCAAGCTAAGGAACAATGGCTGAGGGTCATTTAACTTGCATTTAAGCAGAATTCAGGCCCCTCCCATAATCTCTACCTTGTGGTCTTTTATTAGTCTTATGAGGCTGTTTCAGTCCCCAAGCAAAGAAGTTAGTTTGGGGATGGATTATTACCATCTTTGTTTTTAAGGTTAACAAAGGCAATTAATTAGGTTCTGAGGTAAGAAACAAGATGGAGCCAGCTATGTCAGATTTCTCTCATTGTCATAATTTCTGTAAAGGTGGTTTCAAAATGTCTGAATTCAAATCACAGGTTCATAACTTTCCATTTATGTGACCTTGGGCAAATTTGCAAATTTGCATAAATTTGCACTTCATGTACATAAAGTGGTTAGAACAGTGCCATCAAGGAAAATTACTTCATGTTTCTGGGCTACCGTTCTATATGTAAAATTGGGACAATAGCACACAGGTCAAGCATCCCTAATGCAGAAATCCAAAATATGAAATGCTTCAAAATCTGAAAGTGTTCGAGTGCTCACATAATTCTACAAGTGGAAAATTCCACACCTGATCCCATGTGATGAATTACAAACCAAACACAGTCAAAATTTGATGTACAAAGTTATTTAAAATATTCTATAAATTAAATTCATCTATAAATTAACTTCAGACTATGTGGATAAGGTGTATATAAAACATAAATGAATTTTGTTTTAGAATTCTGGCCCATCCCCAAGATGGTATTATTACATGAAAATATTCCAAAATCTGAAAAAAATCCACATTGTAAAACTTTTCTGGCTCCAAGCATTGTGGACAAAGAATACTTCAACTACAATTACTATTTTGATTAAATATTTTCATGCATGTTAGAAGAAACATCTTTGCCCTCTATTTTCTTGGTTTCTCTGAGGCCCTGCAAATTAAGCTGATAAAAGACAGATTAACAGCAGAAAAACCAACAGACGTTTATTAACATTAGCAGCACATATGCACATGGGAGAAACTCAGGGATGAGGAACTCGGAGACATGGTTAGAGCTTGGGCTTGTATAGCATTTTAAAAAGGGGACAATAAATTTGTAGAAAAGTGAAAAGACAAAGGAAAAGCATTAAGCTTTTAGAGGTGGAAAACTTTAGAAATGTAAATATGTAAGGGAAATTAATGGAATATAAGGGTTATTTTAGTAGATCTTGTTTGTGCAGGTCTATCACAGGGCTATCTCATATCTAGTGATAAGATTGTTTATCCTCTTCCTGGAGGGGCATGAGAAGTTGAGGGGGAACATCACCTCCATAAGGGGAATGAATTTTATGTTCTATTTTCAGGTACACAAAGGTGGGCAAAAAGCTCATACTATGTCTGCTTTTTCTTAAGTGCCTTCAGCTTAAAATAATCTGTATACTAGAGTGGCATATTTTGGGGTGACATACTTTGAATGCTTTCATGTACATAAAGTGGTTATGTAACCAGGGGTGCTCATCCAGCTCCCAGTTCCAAAGAGGTTCTTGACCTCTCTAACCCCAAAGAATGGGTAAGGGGCCCAGGGGTTTGCCGTTGGAATAAATATCATGGACCCAAAGAGTTTTGCAAAGAGCAATTTATTAGACAGAGAGAGAGCAAGAGAGAGACAGCTCCCATGCTGTTGTGGGAGGGGAATCTAGAGGGGGATATCCATTCATGTAAAGAGCAGCTGAAGTTTTAACCCTTGAGTTATTACCTCTCCATTTACTTTCTCGTCCAATGATAGGAGTTCTTTCAAAATTCCTCTGGAACACTTGATCTTTGACTCTGATACCGGAATGGCTGCTTGGTCCACAGCCCTGAGTTACAGAGCTCCCAGAGCTTTCCACTGGATTTTTGAGACAAAGGAGTCCCACCTGGCATTCCATACCTAGCCCGCACCCAGACAAAGGACTTTACATTTGGAAATCCTTCTGGCTCCTGGATGGAGGCTGAGCCAGGAAACTCCTGTCTTTGAAACGATTCCCCTCATGGACCTGGGAATAGAAGTCCCTCAGTTAGAACAGTGCCTGGCTTATTATAAGCATTCAATAAATGTTGAATGCTAAATCATGAATCATAGCATTCAATTATTGTTTTATGTTTATTTTTATTCATTTTTTTTAAGATTGAGCCTTGCTTTGTTGTCCGGACAAGAATGCAGTGGCACGAAGACAGCTCACTACAGCCTCAATGTCCTATGCTCAAGCATAGCAATCTTCTCATCTCAATCTCTCTCAAAGTGCTGAGATCACAGGCATGAGCCACCATGCTCAGCCTATTGTTATGTATTTTTTAAAAAGCCATTGGTAGTGCAATGGTTCACACCTGGAATCCCAGCACTTTGGGAGGCTAAAGCGGGAGGACCACTTGTGCCCAACATTTGAGGCTACAGTGAGCTGTGATCATGCCACTGCATAGACCCTCTCTCAAAACAAAAATAAATAAATACAAATTAAAAATCATTACTGAATGGCAAGTCTGAATGTGACCTCTAACAATCTTTAATGTACAATGATAAAACTAGAAAAATGGTGTATAACCCAAAAATCTGCTCTTTAGATAACAGGGCTGGAATTATATCCTAGGAGTCAGGATGTATAACATATTATCAAGATATGAAGATATTTCTAGATCTTCAAACTTGACACTGGTAATTTATTTTTCCCCTACTTCCCCCACTTCACCTTGAACTGATTTAAGTTTTTTTCCCCCACTTTGGATTATTTTATCCAATTTTTTATCCAAGGACAGTTTTGATCTAATTCCCAGAGTTATATGGAAGAGTCATGTAGGTTGGAAATTGATATTGACAACCTGCCCAAATGATTACTGTAAATCCAGAGGAGCAACTAATTTTCAATTTCTCAAACCTCCAAATACTAGCTGGTTGAGGCTCATCAAATAAAAATAAGAAAGAAAGAAACAAAAAGAAAAAAAGGAAGAAGGAAAAAATAGAAAAAGCCTTTATTAGTAAGCAAATAGAGAACCCTTGGGAGACTAAAAGTATGTGTTACTTGATGAAAGCTTCCCTGTATTAGTTAAACTTATTGGGTCTTCCTTAAAAGTGAAACTACCCAAGGTTGAAATAGAACATATGAATGATAACTATAGGGAATGGGGGTGAATGTTTTTCACATTTTTACCCAAACTACAAAACAATGTGACTCATATATGCTTAGCCATGGCATGAGATACCTTCCCTATAGATGTGAAATAATTATGCTAGAAATAGAAAAATGTCTTTGAATTTTTAAGTTGGAAATAGTCTAGATTACATAAGAAAACTTCTTTATTTTACACAGGAGGAAATTGAAGTCTTTTAAAACAAAGCCACTGCAAATTTGGGGAGAATTTAGGTCTCTACAATCTAGCACACTTTTCAGTCCCTTCGCGTTAGGTAAGCAAATTATCTGCACTTTCTTCCCTGTCTGAGTTTTGCAAGTGGGCACTCCTTAACTCGTTGTCAGCTCTATTAAGCTGGGCTAACTTCCTAGGGCTAAACATATAATGATTTTTCATTTCTTGGCAATCTGTTCTATTAAATTTGCATATTTAAATATGCAGCATGTATGCCTGATCTCTAAAAGAAAACTCACTAAATTCCTGGTAGGATTATTGTCTGTCTTTGGCTAGGGACAGAGATTTGAATAACAGCTGAGAGAGAAAGCAGAAGTTAGGCAGTGCTTTCATAAATGAAATTAGCAAATTTCTACAATTTAAAGGTTCTATTTGTAATTCTAAAAACCTTTTCTCTTTCTCCTTGCTTAGCTTCAGGCGTGGAATAAAAGTGTTGAGGAAAATGTTTTCTTTTCTTTCTCTTAATGGGTAAGAGATAACTAAATGCTGAATTTACAAAATACTTTGCTGGTTCTGGATTGTATGCATATACACAAGAGGAATATCATGGCTTGGATCTTAACTGAGTAATATCTGCAAAGTCACTTTGCTGTATATATAAAAAATCTACACTGTTTAACTTGACAATCTTCTCAAATGATATCCACAAGTATTTAGCATTAAAAAGCTCAGTTTAGAATTTGAATTGCTAATGCTGACTTTTCAATTCATGGTTCTACAATCTGAAACAGGCTTGAAAAGGA
The DNA here is from genome assembly GCA_963574635.1 of Cheracebus regulus. Classification (NCBI taxonomy): domain Eukaryota; kingdom Metazoa; phylum Chordata; class Mammalia; order Primates; family Pitheciidae; genus Cheracebus; species Cheracebus regulus. The sequence continues at coordinate 20,954 of CAUYQU010012658.1, read as the reverse complement.
AAAACAAAAAAGAATAAGGAGAACAGTAGCTTTGGCTCCCACTTGGTTAAGTTGCTTGCTGGCAACCTAAGGAATCCTCACTCTGTGTGACTTCTACCATGCTCGGGGGTGAAATAGCCTAAAGAAAATATTAATGTTACTGTTATCTGAGCTGAACACACACACACACACAAACACTTTATTAAGCAAAATCTCAACAATCTTCTTAAAATCCAGTTTTAAGAAAAGGGAAACTGTCAGAGGCATTTGAACCAAAGTAACTCCATCTTAAATAGGAGCTTTCTTTAGTATAGGAATAATTAACACAGCCAGTTCCCCTAGCAGTGGAATGCCTAAGGGGAGAGCAGAATGCACCTGCTGGGAATTGGCGTAAGCAATGTGAAGCTGCCTTGGATTCATTGTTCAACTCTTTTCACTGACAGCAAGGAGCAGTGAGCCTTCAACAAGTTGCATTGGATATCCCTATCAGTGCCATCTGTGGACCACTGAGGGCTCAGGCACCATCTCCCCCAACACGGCCTCACCACTCCCCTGTACCCCATATACCTACACCTAGATAATGCCATTCCCCCCAGTAACTCTACTTGCTCAAGGCCCACCCACAAAAGAAAGGCTCAGATCACATTTTATTTCCCTCAAGCATCCTTCCATGAGAACTCTATACAGAAGTGACTTCCTTCCTCAATTCCTATATAAAGCCCAGACTGTTTCTACTGCTTATGTAGGACCACTCAGTTTGTCTCATGATAGAATAAACTTGTACATGTTTTCTCACCTAGACCATAAGCTTCTGAAGGAGAAAGTGTTACTCGTTTATGGGAATGTCCAACACAAGGCTTGTTGCTTATTCCACAAATATTTCTTAAGTTGTTCAGGTGACCTGGCCCCTGCTTCTACCTCCAATTACATCTTATACTGGTCTTCCTTTCACTCACATGGGACTGACCGGAGTACCCATGTTCCAGTCCCAGGGCTTTCGTACAGGACTCTCTTTCTGTCTTGGACTCTAGAGGCTAACTTCTATTCATTTATCCCCTCAGTTTAATCATGCATTCCCTAGATACTATCTTTCTTAAACATCCTTATGTTACTCTCGAAGAAGTATCATGGAGAGAATAAAACCACTTCCTCCACAAAAAAAAAAAATTCTCTATTTACTCTGAAACACTGTCTTTTTAACCTCTAATAAAATAGTTATACATTGACAGGAATTTGCAAAGAAATGTATAGGGAGGTTCTGTGGACCCTTTCGTCCAGCCTCTTTCAGTATTAACATCTTATAGCAAAATACTCAAATCATGAAATTAGCATTGGTATTATTCACAGTGCTTATTTATATTTTACCAGTTATACATGCAATCCGTTGTATGTTTGTGTGTGTGAGGGGGCACCCATGGAGCAACCACTTTCCTTCTCTCCCTAGCCCTTGAGAGCCCCCAGTTTATTTTCTATATCTCTAATTATTTCATAAATGTTATATGAATAGAATCAAACATTCAAACCGTTTGAAACTGGCTTTTTTTTTCACTACTCAACCTAACTTCCTTCAGGCTCATTCAAGTTTCATACTCTGTCCCAGACACTCTTCTATGTTCTGTTTTTATACTTATTGTTGCATATATTTTAAATTTGTTCCATTTCATTTCTGAGTAGTATTCCAGGGTATGAATTGCCACAGTTTGTTTAGAAACTCATGTCATTTTAAATTATTGTTATTCCTGTGCATTACTTTCACTTAGGGCAGTGCTTTAAGTCCAAAACAAGCATACAAAAAGTACTGGTAGAGAAGAAAGAATTACTTACCTATCCTGCTTTGGTGTGACCATACAGTAACTATTATCTATAAAGTTTCAAATGCTATAATTTTCCATCCTATATTTTAGAAAAGTGTGTTAATTTTAGAGGCTTGTATTCCAGAATATATGATTTGATATTGTTTGAATGTAACAAAAATATCAGATTGATTGCTTTCTTCCTAGTTGACCAGCTAAATCCGCCTGCTTGAATGACCAATCTAATTTGGTAGTATGAGTGATGGATCAAGGTCAAATTATCAGAAATTGATTTGGTCAAGAAAGTAAACAGAGTGATGGATACAAATTAAGTTTTCCAGTTCTTCATACTAGGTTTATAGGAACACAAAATAGGCCTTTAAATTAGATTCATTTTATTAGGTGGGTTTTAGTTCAGAAAACATTTTATATAAAAGGCTCGATAGTAAATATGATCTTTGCAGTTCATATGGTCTCTGTCATAACTACTCAACTTATCATTGTAGCAGGACAGCAGTTATAAATATGCAAACAAATGTTCATAACCAGATTTGGCCTACAGGCCAAATAGTTATATATAGTTTGCTGACCCTAATATTAGACTATTGCAATGTGCACTGTTAACTCCAATGGAAAGTAAAAAGTTATCTCATATAGTTTCCAATGTGATTAATACAGAAATTTTTATGGAGGAAACAGATATTGACAGTGATATTAGAGATATTTTGTGAAATCGCATATCTTGTTACCATATTTACAATTTGTTTTTTATTTTTACTTTCATTATCCTACTATTTAATTGGAATGTGAAGATATGACTCAAAGAACAGTTAAAGGTCCAATGATAATGCAGATAACAAGGTTTATAAATATCCAAGGCAGAGAAAGGTCAACTGCATTGAATAGACCAAGGGATATTGAAATGAAAACCATAGCTTTGCTCCGGGCCATGAAGGAAAAATAACACATGGACTGGAAGAAAATATATAGCAGCCATTCTAGAGGGATTCTGGGTATAGCTGTGTATAAATCTTGATACAGTACCCTGCACAAAGTTAGTGAACACAATTATGTGTTTTTGTTGTTATAGTATTAATACCATGAATATAATGATTATGGAAGAGTGCAATCCAGTGCAACTAGAATTGAGTGTATCACAGGATAGTTGCTACTCCTATAGAACATAAAACTATGCATTTGATTCTCATTTCTGGTTCCCAAAAGGTATGCTCTTTATTTGTAGCCATGGCTCACACAGGACACCAAGTTTCTACAATTTATAATATCCTGGTTAGCAGTAGATCCTGAGAAGAAATCAGTGTAATTTTATTTAGTTTAGCATTTCAACCTCATTATTAGTGATTTCATGAATTTATTGTTAGAGTACATCCAAATACCTGACCACAAAAATCACAGTCTTTCAATGTATGTAGTTGTATTTTATGCTTTATATTATCACCAATTAATAATCTCCATAGGTATTTGTTGACTTTTCGCTCACATTGCTTACTTTCTCCAGCAGAAAATGCAGCTTACTGCCTAACAGAAGAAGCCCTGACTAGAGACATAGTAAAATAATGATGGAACATTTTTTTTTTTGGTTTGCTGCCTTGATTTTTGGTGCTTTGTTAGGGTTTGAAGAAAATAATGTCTTTCTCTGGCTCCAAGTATTCAAAGCCTGTATTAGTCCCTATTATCAGAACTATGCCTCTGTGTCTGAGATGGGAGAGCAATAAGGAAGATAAAATTCTTCAGCTGTGGCCCTTTAAATTTCATCCTACACATAAAAATAGAAAGGCTCAGTACTTTTTTCATAGCTCTGTGTGTCTCAAAACATCACTCTTTTCAATATACAGTTATCCCTCCATATTCATAGGTTCCATATCCATGGATTCAATCAACTGTGAATCAAAAATATCAGGGAATAAAAACAAGAAAAAGTAACAATATAACAATAAAAATAATACAAATAAAAACCCACACAGTATAACAATGATTTGCAAAGCAATTACACAGTATTAAGTATTATGCTATTTTATTAGTTTGTTCTCACATTGTTATAAAGAAATACCTGAAATTGGGTAATTTATAAAGAAGTTTAATTGGCTTACATTTCTGCACGTTGTACAGGAAGCATGGAAGTATCTGCTTCTGAGGAAGCCTCGGGGAGCGTTTACTTATAGTGGAAGGCAAAGTGGAAATAGGCATCTTACATGGTAGAAGCAGGACCAAAAGAGGCAGGGAAGAGGTGCCATATCCTTAAATAGCCAGATCTCCTGAGAGCTCACTATCACAATGACAGCTACATCCATGAGAAACTGCCCCATGATCCAATCACCTCCAACCAGGCCCCACCTTCAACATTGGAGATTACAATTTCACATGAGATTTTGACAGGGACAACAGTATCAGTTATCCTTAGATAATGCAGAGTATACAGGAGGATGCGCATAGGTCATATGCAAATATTTTGTCATTTTTTATAAGGAATTTGTATATCTGTGGATTTTGGCATCCACAGCAGTCCTGGACCCAATCCAGCAATGATAGTGAGGGACAACTGTATACCTGTATCACCTCCTCCTCTTCTCCTGTTTCTTCTCCTTTGTACTATCACTATCACTACTATAGAGGATGATCATGGTTAGGAACCTAGAAATAAAAGATGCCATAAGACTTGGTTTATTCTTCCCCCAAAGAACTATTCAGCCCTGGTGAGAGACAGAACTTACATAAAAATAGATCTATTACAAAACAAGGTGATTAAGCTCGGCCAAAAGCATATTATAATCAGTATGTCAAAAGGCAAGTGCCTGACTGAATGCTGTAACTGTTGGGATAATTTTATTCTCTTTTTCAACTCTCTGCCATCCCTTGGCCTAGAATGTATTTTTTTTTTTATGCTGTCAGTTTGATCTTTCTCCCAGAAGACTTTCCTTCTTTCCTTCTCTCTTCCCATCTATGCTAGGTACTACTCCTATGTTTTCTCATAACACAATGGAAAGAACTCCATCAAAATACTTACCATTCCCTAATGTTTATTTGTCTTCCTGAATAAACAATAATCTTTTTGAAAACAGAAATGGCAATTTATGTCTCACTCTATCCCCAGCACAGTGCTTCAGACTGGAAGCTACTCAATAAAGAATGATCAAGTAAATAAATGCCTTTGGATGAAGAAGTTTCTTTAAAGTGTGGCTTCATAAAGGAAGACGGACAATGAATATTTAGCAGGACACTTATACAGAGAAAAGAAGGAAGTTATGCTTGCTGGACAAAGATAACTGACTACATAAATGGGTAACAATAACACAGAGTTGTCAGTAAGAGCTTTGACTCTCAGATCACCTAGACTTGAGTTCAAATTGCAGCTGACAATTACCATGTGTATGTAATCCAATAGAGGTAACTCAAATAGTGGAGCCTCATAATCTCTATACTGAGAATAAAAATGATATCAACCCATGCTAAATATTAAAAATGCTTTTAAAGTGCTAAGTAAAGTATATGATGGAAAAAAATATTTAACCCCTATGAGCAAATAAAAACTTGTTCTAAGCCACATAGGCCGTTCACCATTATCAACAATTGCATGCGTATTGGGTTGCCCACCCCTAATTTTTACATGATGCCTCTAGCTTACAACTTCAGAGGGGCCTTCTCAGACTCCTTTAGGAATTACAGTGAATTCTTGACATTTCTAAAGTATCTGCATCACCACACCAAGAAGCTCCATTTGAAATACAGATTCTGGAGCACATGGGTCATAGCTAGAGCTCCAAGTGGCACCAGGACAACAGCATTGCCCTTTACAGTAATGAGGAAACAAAGCATGAATATCTTTAAGTTTCTACCAGTTTCAAAGAGCAAAGCCAAATAGTTAGAGACTTGGCGGATGACTGGCCTAAGCAAAAAGGATGAGAGAAAGGAGCCAAAATGCAATGTGATCATGTCGATCAGTTCCTTTGGTGCTAGGAGGGGAATGGTGACGGATGCCAGAAAAGAGAAGACATTGTTAATTTTCTGTGCATGAAAGAATGGGAGCCTTAGCCTCCAAACACCTGTGCTCTCTCAGCTTGCCATCAAAACCGATACTGGATGAAAATCCCATAGTACACAAAGTGGACTCAGCCAAGATTTCAGGCTTCCACACACAGTAAACTTGTGTACTTTTCTTCACTTTTGAAAAAAGTACTAAAATATGGAACAGATATGTCCAAAATGCATCTGCCCACCCTCAAAATTATTCAAAATATGTAATTACTACAGTAAAAGTCAGGAAACAGAGAATTTAGAGAGTAAAATTACTCCTTGATCTGGGTAAAGCTAGCAGGGATGAAGCTGCATGATTTGCTGAGAAAGCAGCCTGCTCTCAGCAAAATCAAAAAACAACATTCCATGTTGCCTTGGCCTAGGCATCAACAGAAGCCCATGGGTTATCATCAACGCACATGGAACAATGCCCTTTTAATGTGGAGTTTCAGAGGTGAGTGCTGCAGAAGCTCAGCTCAGGGAAAGGTGGATGAATTCTGAGCAGCATGAATGGAATAAATTCCTAAGGGATGATAAAGGTGAAAATACAGGGATAAGAACTCTATAAGCACAGGAGAACTGTGAGAAAGCTGAGACAGAAACAAACATATGATTTAACTAAAACGTATAGTATTTTAGGATTGACTAAAAGCTGGAGAAGCCCCCAGGCTTTGGAATCCTGTTTGCTGCCCCTGGGCACTTACTTGATTCCTCTCTTTCCTGAGATTATACCTATTTCTTATAGGAACCAATAATTTTATTTGGACTACACCTTTTGTTTTATTTGGACCACATCTTTTTACCCTACTTTGTCCTTTTGGATTAGTTTTGGACACTCACCCTCATTTTCTTTTTCTTCAGTCAATATGAAATAGAGAGATCTGGAATACGGAAGCTGAGGCCACTGGTTTGAATATTGACTATGACTCGTGTGCTGAATTCTCTGAACTTTCGTTTCTTTATCTGCAAACATGAAATACATATAAGAATAATACATTCAAATATGTGTCAACCAGATCCAACTCTGTCATTTAAAACCCAAAGACACTAAAGCAGGTTAATTCTATGTTTAAATTACCTCATTTATACTTTTGAAATGATAATATTTTCCAGCTTGTCTCTGTTATTGGTTGAGTAAAGAAAATGATGCAAATAGAAGTATTTTGAAACCTATAAATATACAGATTTATGCATCTACATAACACATTGATTTACACTGGTTTTGTGCCTCTATATCTTCAATTGTTTCATTCCTTCCTTAAAAGATTGGGTATTCCGAATACCAATTCCCTTCTTATCCACATGTCAAATCACAGCCCAATGTATACCTTTTTGTTGATGTCTCCCTGAGCAGCCCAGAGCCCAGTCAGGTCTTACAGATGGATTCTTATAAGAGATCATGTTATCTTATCAGTTAATTCCAGTTAATTTTCTGTTTGTTTGTTTGTTGTTGTTGTTGTTGTTGTTTTAAATGAACTTTTGTTTGTTGTTGTTTTACCTTCCTTATTTCTTAGCAAAGCTGCTTTCTTTCCCTTCATGCACTTGAGCGTGAAGTTCACTGGCCTCTTGATCTAGTGACCATGTGGTCTGTGTAGTAGCTAAAAGAATGCCCCAAACTGGAAAGGAGATTTTCTGTGAGACCCAAGAGGAGACATTCAGTCATTAGAATATGGCTTTTCTGCTGATTACATGCAGTCATGCTTTCCGGTAACTTCTTTGCACAGCCAGAGGAGTCCATACTGACTTGACACAGAGACTCCAGAGATTGAGATTATTTTAAAATACCCACATCTTTTACGCTTTTCTACTTTGTCTTTTCTAGTAAGACCTTGATATTGGTGAAAGTCCACTTCAGCTTGCCAACTTTTCTGATTATCGTTGCATTTTGTTTTTCCCGGTAACAGACTACATGCCCACACTTGCTTGCTACTTATAGGAGGGGTGACTTACAGGTGTACACAGATCAGACAGTGGTTGGAAGTGGTCATTTTGATTTGCAGAGTTGCATTCAGATGGAAAAATAAAACTGGACTTGGATAAATACTTCCCTTGGAGAGGCCTGCTTTAGGAATAAAGACTCATGTGTTGTCCAGAGATCAGATACTTGACCTTTGATCATTTTTCAAGCTACTGTCTAAAGGACTAATGATAAATTGGTTGGAGCCTTGGTAACAGTGGTGGAGTTTGATTGTCCAGGGAGTGCAACTCATTGACTAGCTGACCCAGAACATCACCTTGATTACAGTTGATATAAATTGTCTTCTACTTACATGGGATTCTTTTCAGTTAAAGAAATAAATTCTCTCTTTTTTTCCAAGACCAGTAAGTTAGTCTACACTGGAAGCTGTGCCCCAGATTCAGGAGCTGGAAGACAAACCTGTGTCCTCTGGGAATGTGTCTGTTAGAAGAAAATTAGGCACCCAAATTTAGTGCCCAAATTACTATTCAGCAGCTGCTCCTACACTGTGCACTCAAGGCAGGATGGCCTAAAAGCCCAGCATACCTGGGACTGTAGTCCTGGTGTAATTCTTATAGTGCCTTCTTTCACTCCCAGAAGTGTCCTTATTCAGGAAATAAGTTATGGAGTCATTCCTACACTAGGTGCTTATTAGGAGAGCAGAAGAAACTGTCCATGTCCATGCCCAAACGGCAGTCTCTTTTTGTTTGTTTGTTTGTAGAAAGTGATTTATTTAAAGAGAGAGAGAAACAGGAGAAGGAGAGAGAAAGAATCAGCCAACTCTCACACTGAGTGAGAGAATCCAGAAAGATGGAGAGAAACAGGAGAAGGAGAGAGAAAGAATCAGCTAACTCTCATACTGACTGAGAGAATCCAGAAAGATGGAATCCAGGTGAGGAAAGCAGCTTCCACACTGAGTGGAAGGGAATAGAGAGAGATGGAGTTTAGGAGGGGAAGACAGACTTCTACGAGAGAGTGTGAGAGTGTGGAAGTGGACTCCAGAGGGGAAATCCAGGAGAGAGAAAGGTGGCTTCCACGAAGGGAGTGTTCGTGGAAGGGGACCCAAACATGGAATCCCCAAACAGCAGTCTCTTTACCTGGTTTCTTTAGGTATGTCTATGCATCATCAGCCTGTGAGTTTACTGAAGCCTGAACTGTACTTACTTTCTTCAGTGAAGAATTTTGGTATCAATGGCTAAAAGTAACTTCTTTTGTTAAGAACACATAATGAGCCTTAGAAATGTGTACAAATCATTTAAAAATGGATTTATAAATATGGAGAGAGAGCAGAAGAGTTTATGCAAATGTGGTGAGATGTTAACCCTTTGTGGGGTCAGATGGAGAGTGTACAAGTATTCATTATATTGGTCTTTTAACTTTTCTGCAGTATTGAAATTCTTCAAAATATAAGAAGTGGGGGCAGTTTCCTTGAGATCAGAATCTCAATAGGCACCAGGACTTTCCTTAAATGGCTGACAAATGATGCGCTTCACCTCTGGATCATATTTGGTGATATGTGTATAATAATATTTACATGGATTGATAGCAGGGACAACACCTCCTCTTGTTGATTTCTTACAGTTTTGATTTCAGAGTTCATGAATGACAATAAAACTGATTTCTGATGAAAAGCATTTTTGGGAAATTCAACAATGTGTATGTGATCCATTTTTTTAATATAACCATATTTAAATATGCATTAGCATTGTTTTACTTTCCCAGTTTCTAACTCCCAACTTCCCTAATTTCTATAGTTTTTTACTTATGAAACATTATAACATGAAGGTAACACAATGAAACTTGTGTTTCAAGGGAAGTGGGAGACCTTCTCATAATGCTGTATTGCAAGCAGTTATCCTTATAATGAAAGAGGCAAATAAATTAGTTTTATTCAACCCAAAGAACTTAAATTAGTATTGAAGAGAGTTGAATGTGAGGAACTGAGGCAATGGGTTTGAATATAAATTGAAATTTACTAACACTGCAAAAGAAATGATGTTGGCAATCTTCCAAAATATTTGTTCATAGCAGGTATGATGTTAATGAATACATAAATTTGTGTACACTTTACAGTTAGCATTTTATGAAGTGTTACTTGAAGTAATTATCAGTTCAGCACCATACGCCAGCTAATAATATTTAATAACAATAATAGTGCTCTGTTCTTTTGCCAAAGATCACAATGAGTTATCAAGCAATTCATAATCTTATAACATCTTAGCTGTGTGGGAATATCTTCATGACTTGATTTTGCATATGAAGAAACTGAAATTCAAAGGTATAAGGAAAAACTTTTTTTTTTTTTTTTTTTTAGGCAGAGTTTCACTCTTGTTGCCCAGGCTGGAGTGCAATGGTTCAATCTCAGATCACTGCAACCTCTGCCTTCCGGGTTAAAGCAATTCTCCTGCCTCAGCCTCCTGAGTAGCTGGGACTACAGGTGCCTGCCACACACCTGGCTAATGTTTTGTATTTTTAGTAGAGATAGGATTTTGCTATATTGCCAGGCTGATCTCGAACTCCTGACCTCAGGTGATCCATCTGCCTCGGCCTCTCAAATTGCTGGGATTACAGGTGTGAGTCACGGCGCCTGGCCGGAAAATCATTCTTAAAAGTCATTAAAATCTCAAGGACAAATAAAATTTTGAGGACGTGCAGAGCAATTGCTTTTTGGAGCTCTGGATGAGCCACAATACTCATTCTCATTGCTGACTGGAAAACTTCAGTGAATTTGTTTTATTGTAAACTGGATCTATTCCAATTATAGCTGCGTGAGATGAAAAAAGGACAGAAACACTTCAATAATTTGTACATTGAACACTGAATACACATATTTCCTTCTCTATCACTCTTTCAGAAAGGCAGTATTTTTTCTTTGACCTCATGATTTTCCTACCTTTCAAGCATAGATTTGTCCATGAAGATTGTGTGAATGAAACATTTACTTCTGTATTGTTAGTGTGTTTTTTTTTAACATCTATATGGTGGAATAACTGACATACAATGGACTGAACATATTTAAAATGTACAAAGTTCTAATGTATCTATACACCTATGAAACCATCAACACAATTATGATAGCAAATATATCAACCACGCCCGAAAGTTTCATTTTTATTTTATTTTATTTTTATTTTTGGGGATGGAGCCTCACTCTGTTGCCCATACTGGAGTACAGTGGCTTACTGCGACTCTCCCTCCTGTGTTCAAGCGATTCTCCTGCCTCAGCCTCTCCAGTAGCTAGGACTTCAGGTGCCGGCAACCACGCCTGCCTAATTTTTGAATTTTTAGTATAGATGGGATTTCACCATGTTGGCCAGGCTGGTCTCAAATTCCTGACCTCAAGTGGTCTGCCCATTTCGGCCTCCCAAAGTGCTAGGATTACAGGTGTGAACCACCACATCTGGTCACTCCTAAAATTTTCCTTATGATACTTCAATACTTGATAGTCCCTCCCTCTCATCCCTCCCTAACTCCCTACCTCCTAGACAACAACTGGTCTGCTTTACATAATTTAGTTTTCATTTTCTAACATTTTAAAGAAATGGAATCTTGTAATCTATATTTTTTGTTATTCTGGAGTTTCCGTCACTTAGCATCACTAAGATTCACCAATGACCAGTGATGATGAGCTCAGCCGCTCAAGTAGCTGGGACTACTAACACTTGCCACCAGGCCTGGCTAATTTTTTATCAGCTCTCACTATGTTGCCCAGGCTATCCTCAAACGCTGGGACTCAAGAGATACTTCCACCTTGGCCTTCCAAAGTGCTCAGATCCATTGATTTTTAATTTCTTTATTTTTTATTCTGATTTTTATAGTGTTCTATTATTTACTGGTTCTGTTCACTTTGATTTTAATTTATTCTCCATTTTTTAGTTTCTCAAGGTGGGCATTTAGGTTATTTACCTGAGATTTTTCTCCTTTTCTGATATAGGGGATTAAAGCTATACATTTCCTATAAGTACAGCTATGGTTGGTTGCATATTGTAAATTTAGACAAGTGATTTTGTTTTCCAATATAATTTTCCTTGTGATTTCTTCTTTGACTCATTGGCTCTATATAAGATGTTGATTAACTTCCACATTTTGTTAATATCTCAAAATTTCTTCATTATTGATTTCTAATTTGATTCCATTGTGGTTGATAAATATACTTTTGTATGATTTCAATCATTTTATACTTACTGAGTTTGTTTTACGGCATAAAATAGTCTATCCTGAAGACTGTTGCATGTGCACTTGAGAGGAATACATATTCTTCTGCTGTCAGGTGGACTGTTCACCAGATATTTGCTTAGTGTTACTCAAATCTTCTATATATTTATTAATCTGTCTGGTCATCATAGAGAGTCAGTTGTTTGAATTTCAAACTACTATTTTTGAATCGTCTTTTTTCAATTCTGTCTCTTTTTGCTTCAAGTATTTGGGGGTATTATGATTAAAATGTATACATGTTTTTAACTGTCACATCTTTCTGATGAATTGATGTTTTATCATTATGAAATATGCCTTTTCTTCTCTAATAGTGTTTCTTGTATTAAAGTCTATTTTATATAATATTAATACAGCCACTTCAGCTGTCATAGAATTACTGATTTAATGCTTTACCTTTTTAACATCACTTTGCTTTTTATTTATGTCTTTGCATATAATGTGTGTCACTTATAGTATATACTAGGGTCTTGTTTCCATCAAATCTGACAATCCTTTCCTTTTATGTGTTGTGCTTGGTTTATTTGCTTTTCATGTGTTATTTCTACAGCTGGATTTATGCCTGTCATTTTTTGATTTTCTATTTATTTATTTATTGCTATAGAGTCTTGCTCTGTCTCTAAGATTGAAGTGCAGTGGTGTGATCACTGCAGTCTTGACCTCAGAGGCTCAAGAAATCCTCTTGCCTTAGCCTCATGAGTAGCTTGGACTACAGGTGCCCATCAGGATTCCCTGCCAAATTTTTATTTTTGTAGAGATGGAGTCACACTGTGTTGCTCAGGCTGGTCTTGAACTCACGGGCTCAAGCAATCCTCTTACCTTGGCTTCCCAAATTGCTGAGATTATAGGTGTGAGCCACTGCAACGAGCCTCATTTAAAAATGTTCCACTGTTTCTCTTTTGCTATTATATTTTGTGATATATAAATGATTTTTCTAATCTATCATTTTAATTCCTCTGTTGATTGTGTTAATATTTTTTTAGTGGTTGCTCCAATAATTACAATATGCATCTCATCTAATCATAATCCATTTAGGAATAATGCCAACTTAATTCCAGTAAAATATATTTTTATTTACTTACATAGCCTTTTCTTCTTCTCTTTACTCTGTGCTGTTATTATTATTAATTCACCAAATATGTTATAAACCCAACACTATGATATTATAATATGTTTACACAATAATATTTTTTAACAAAAGGAATTTTAAAAGTAACATATTTTTCACTAAATTACATTGGTATAGAATATTATATTTACTGTTTATGGCTTCCTGCACATTCCCTCTCAAATTAGAGGTACTGTCCAGTGTTATGATCCTTCAGCCTACAGGGTTTCCATTAGTATTTCATTCAAGTCATGCCTGCTAGCTACAAGTTACCCCAGTCTTTGTTTATCTGAGGATGTCTGTTTTTCATCTTATTTTTAAGTAGCTTTGCTGAATGCAGAATATTTGGCTGACATTTTATTCAAATATTTAATTTGTCATTGAATTACTTTCTGACCTATATTATTTTTGGTAAAAAAAAACAGTCATTAATGATATTGTTGTACTTCTGTATATATGTTGTTTTCCTCACTTTCAAAATATTTTGTCTGTAGCATTCAATTAAACTATAATGTGTTAAGATTCTTTGAGTTTATCCTATTTGAATTTATTCTACTTGAGGTTTACTGAGGTTTTTTGAGGTATAGAAACCCACACTGAAAGAAGTAATAAAGCTTGTTTTCTCAGCCATTCTTTCATTGGCTGAACTAAAATAGTGACAAAACTTGAGAGATTTGGGAGTGACATAAGTGAATCCTGTCAAAATTGCTGTGAACCTGCCAGGTTTTTGCATCATGGCTTAGAAACTATGTAAGCAGTAAGCTGGGAAAATCATTTCTTGTATATTATTATTATTATTATTTTAATCTCTCAGAAATTAATGTCCTCATTGTCTAATGTTCACTGTTCTCAGAGTTTTTGTTATCTACATTTTGTTAATATTTTGGGGAGGAGGGCTGGAGGATGAATATGGTGCCTGTTACTCAATTTTGCTGTAACAGAGTTTTCTTTTTTTAATTAATAAACTTTATTTGTATACTGCAGTTTCAGGTTCACAACAAAATTAAGCAGAAAGTACAAGGAGTTTTCATATACTTGTTCCCACACAGGACAAACTCCTCCAGTATGAACATTCCACATGACAGTAGTACATTTGTTGCATCAATGATGAACTTTCATAAACACATCATTATCACAAAATGCTCAGATTTTACTTCTGGTGTTGTACATTCTATGGACATAAATAAATGTAAAATGACATATATCCATTATTATAGTATCACATAGAATAATTTGATTGACCTAGGACTTATGTGTGCTCTTCCTAGTCATCCCTTCAATCTTTTTTTTTGTTTGTTTGTTTTTTTAAGAGACGGAGTCTCACTCTGTCACTCAGGCAGGTGTGCGGTGGCATTAGCATAGGTGACTGCAGCCTCGAATTCCTGGGCTCAACCAATCCTCTTGCCCCAGCTGCCCAAGTAGCTATGACTACAGCCATCTGCCACCATGTCTAGGTAATTTTTTTAAAAATGTATTGTAGAGATGGGGTCTTGCTATGTTGCTCAGGCTAGTTTTAAACTCTTGGCCTTAAGGGATAATGCCATCTCAGCCTGACAAAGTGCTACTATGACACATGTGAGCCACTATTCTCAGTCATTTTAATCATATGATCTCTATATTTCATTTTGAATTTTCCAGAATGCCATATATTTAGAATTATATGGTATGCCGTTTTTAAACAATTGTCTTCTTTCAGTTAATAATATACATTTAAGGTCTGTCCATATATTTTTATAACTTTGCAGTTTTTTTTGTAGTGCTAAGTGATATTTGATATGGTTTGGCTGTGTCCCCACCCAAATCTCATCTTGAATTGTAACTCCCACAGTTTCCACATGTCATTGGAGGAACCTGGTGGGAGGTAATTGAATCATGGGGGAAGGTCTTTCCTGTGCTGTTCTCATGATAGTGAATAAGTCTCATGAGATCTGATGGTTTTAAAAAGGGGAGTTTCCCTGCACAAGCTCTCTTTGCCTGCTGCCATCCATGTAATAAGACGTGACTTGCTTTCCTTGACTTCTTCCATGATTGTGAGTCCTCCCCAGCCATGTGGAACTGTAAGTCCATTAAACCCCGTTCCTGTATAAATTACCCAGTCTTGGGTATGTCTTTATCAGCAGCATGAAAACAGATTAATACAATATTTCATTGTCTGGGTATACCACAGTTTATCTATCAATATACTAAAGGATATCTTGGTTGCTTCCAACTTTTGGCAATTGTAAATAAAGTTGCTGTAAACATTCATGTACAGGATTTTGTGTGAATATAGTTTTCAACTCTTTTGGATAAATGTCAAATGGCATGATTGCAAGATATGTATGGTAAGAGCATGTTTACTTTTTAAAGAAACTATCAAACTGTCTTTCAAAGTGGCTACACCATTTTACATTTCTGCCATGATGAATAGGTTTCTGTTTCATCACATCCTGGCCAGTATTTTGTGCTGTGTCTTGAATTTTGGCCATTCTAATTGATGGGTAGCAGCATCTCACTGTTGTTTTAAGTTTACAATTCCCTAATGACCTAAGATGTTGAATATTAAATATCTCTTCATGTGATCACTTACCTTATCTATATCTTCTTTGGTAGGGTGCTTGTTCAGACATTTTGCCCAATCTGTAACTAGATTTTCTGAGTTCTTATGGTTGAATTTTAAAATGTCTTTGTATATTTAAAATGACAAGCCTTTGTCAGATATGTGTTTTGCAGATATTTTCTCTCAATCTGTCACTTGTTGTCCAATGACCTTGACAGTGTCTTTCTCAGAACAAAAGTATTTAATTTTAGTTAAGTCCAGCTTATCAATTCTTTCTTCCAAGGGTCATATTTTTGGTGTTGTTTCTAAAAAGTTAACACCAAACTCAAGATCACCTAGGTTTTCTCTGATGTTACCTTCTAGGAGTTTTATAATTTTACATTTCTAATTGAGCTCTATAATTCATTTCGAATTAATTTTTGTGAAGATTGTAAGGTCCACATTTTATTTTTGCATGTTATGACTAGTTTTCTTACCATCATTTATTGAAAAGATCATCATTGCTCCATTGTCTTGACTCTGCACCTTTGTCAAAGATCAGTTGATTGTATTATGTGGATTATGTCTGAGTACACTATGCTGTTTCATTAACCTTTTTTTTTTGTTTAAAAAAATCTTTTACCAATACCTCACTATCTTGATTACCATAGCTTTTCAGCAAGTCTTGAAGTTGTGTAGTGTTGTCTTCTCATTTTGTTCTCCCTCAACATTGTGGTGACTGCTCTGGGTTATTTTCCTCTCCATATGAACTTTAATATCAGTTTGTCAAGATTCACACACAAAAATCTCTTTGCTTTTCATTTTGATTTGGAATTTCATTGAATCTATAGATCAAGTTGGGAAAAATTAATATTTTGGCAATATTGAGTCTTTCCACCAATGAAATTGAGGTATCTTTCCATTTAGTCTTTGACATATTTCTTCTGAATTTTGTAGTTCTCCTCATATAAATTGTATACATATTTTGATACATTTATGCAAAAATATTACATTTCAAGGATGCTAATATAAATGATAATGAGTTTTTAATTTCAAATTCCATTTGTTCATTGTAGGTATATGGAAAAGTAATTCAATTTTGCATATGAACTTCATTTCCAACAAGCTTGCTATAAGTACTTATTAATTTCAGTAGGGTTTTTTTGTTGATTCTTTTGGATTTTCTACACAGACAATCATGTCAAGTGTGAATAAACACAGTTTTATTTCTTCCTTCCCAATCTGTATGCCTACCCTCCCTCCCTTCCTCCCTCCCTTCTGCCCTTCCACCTTTCCTCCTTTCCTCTCTCCCTCCATTTCTTTTCCTTCCTTCCTTCTTTCCTTTCTTTTTCTTTCTTCTTTCTTTCTCTCTCTCTTTCTTTCTTTCTTTCTTTCTTTCTTTCTTTCTTTCTTTCTTTCTTTCTTTCTTTCTTTTCTTTCTCTCTCTCTGTCTCTCATTCCTCCCTCCCCCCCTTTCTTTATTTTTCATCTTTCTGTCTAATTGCATTAGCTAGTACTTTTGGTATCAAGTCGAACAATACTGGTAAGAGGCAGTATACTTACTGTTTTCCTAATGGTAGTTAAAAAGGTTCAAGTTTCTCATTGCTAACTATGATTTTTATAAATGTTCTTTACCATGTTGAGGATA
Organism: Cheracebus regulus; assembly: GCA_963574635.1. NCBI lineage: Eukaryota > Metazoa > Chordata > Mammalia > Primates > Pitheciidae > Cheracebus > Cheracebus regulus. The sequence goes on along the minus strand of CAUYQU010012658.1, from coordinate 3,707 downwards.
TGTCCCTGTATTGCTAGTTTCCTGAGAGATGTTTTGTTTTAAGAATGGGTGGTGTTAGATTTTGTCAAATGCTTTTTCCTGCATCTATTGATAAGATTATGTAATTTTCCTTCTTTAACCGGGTGATTACATTAATTGTCAAACATTGAACCAGCCCTAAATACTTCAGATAAATCCCACTTCATCATAGTATATAATTCACTTTACACATTATTGAATTTGATTTGCTAATATTTGGTTGAGAATTTTTGCACCTATGTTTTTGAGATATATAGATCTGTAGTTTTGTTTTCTTGGTTTCTCTTACAATGATTTTGTCTGGCTCTGGAATTAAAGCCATGCTGGCCTCGTAGAATCAGTTAGTAAGTATGACCTCTGTTCTATCTTCTGGGAGAGAATTAATATAATTTCTTCCTGAGCTGACCCTGATGCTTTATTTTTGTGAGTTTATTTTTCATTAATTTAAAAATAGATATAGTCCTACTCATATTTTCTATTTTTTCTTGTGTGAGTTTTGGAACATTAGATTGTTTAAGGAGTTGGTCCATTTCATCAAGGTTATCACAGGCGTAGGCACAGGTTTGTTCATAATCTTCATCTATTTTCCTTTTAATGTTCATGTGATCTGTAGTGATGTCTCCTCTTTCAGTGCTGATATTAGTAATTTGTGTTTTTCTCTTTATGTCTCAGTCACCCTAGTTAGAATTTTATCAGTTCTTTTATAAAACTGGCTTTTGATTTAACTGATTTTATAAAATCAATTTTCTATTTTAAATTCCTTTAATTTTTGCTCCTTTTTTTTATGATAGCTTTCATTCTTCTTACTTTGAATATTATTTACTTTTTTTATAGTGTTCTAAAGTAGAAACAAATTTTTAGTATTAGATCTTTACTATTTTCTAATACATATAATCATGTTTGAAATTTCTCTCTAAGCACTGCTTTCACTGTATCTCACTAATTTACATATGTATAAGTTTTATCAATGCTTCCTGCCTCATAACTACTATATTCCTTGTTACTCTCTTTTGTTACAATGTTGGATATGTCAGAACTCAGAAGCAGGCCTCAGGAAAAAAATCTCTCTGACCTCCTATCCTCCATTTGCTTATCCCAAGGCAGGACCCTAATCTTTCTCTGCCTTCCTGACTGTGGGCCATAAGACCCTTATTCTAGAAAGGGTCCCGCCTCATACCCTGGAGTAAGGAATGCTAATGTCATGAAGTTTCCATAAAAACTCAATAGGACAGGGCTGGGAGAGCTTCTGGATAGCTGAACGCATGGAGGTTCCTGGAGAGTGTTGTACCCAGGGAGAGCGTGGAAGCTCTGTACTTCTTCCCAGTACCACACCCTATGCATCTGTTTATCTGTATTTTTTGTAATACCCTTTATAATAAACTGGCAAACCTAAGTGTTTCCTTGAGTTCTGTGGGCCACTCCAGTAAATTAGTCAAACCCAAAACAGAATTTGTGAGAACCACACTTGAAGCTGGTTGGTCAGATGTTCCAGAGACCTGAACTGGTGACTGATGTCTGAGTAGGATTAGTCTTGGGGCCTGAGCCCTCAGCCTTTGGGATTTGATACTATCTTGAGGAAGATAGTGTCAAAATTGAATTGGAGGGTGCTCTACTGATGTCTCCTACAGAATTGATTGTTTGCTTGCTGGTGTGGAGAAATCCCCACATATTTTGGGGTCACAGAAGTCTTCTGTGTTGCTTGTTGTGCTAATAGAAGAGTAGAGGAAAAACATGGTGTGAGAATTTCTCTGAAACAACGTACAAGACTAGAAACTTGAAGTCTTTGCTATTCTTCATGTGACTATTATTTTTACCTCTGGATTCTCTGCATTTGCATTTTTTTTTGGTCATTCCCAAGAACTATGTGGATATCTTCTTTTTCACTAGCATCCATCACCCACCCCAACAGAAATTATTCTGCTCTGGGATGAAAAGAATAATGGATTATTTTTGTGTTTACTGAACTACTCTACAGTACTGTGAGAATGGACCAAATTTTGCTATGATTAGATTATATATTTCTTATTTCTGAAACTCTGTAATTTTCCTATTATGAATTGAGGAATTTATTAATTTAACAATAAATTATTAAGAATGTTATACATACGATGTTCATCTAAATAGATGCTTTGGATATCTCTTCTAACTGTAATCTTCTTATGTATATATCTATAATGACAGTGTCTGACATTAAGTACATGTGAAATTAAGTCTGATCAGGAAATTGAAAAATGAAGAAAGAACATTGTAATTGGATATGATGTACAGTCATACTTTTTAAAAAGTAATAGCATACATCATGAGCATATCTGGTGTAAACGTAAAATAAAATCCTAAGCCTCCCACCAAGTGAACAGATCCCTCTCTTGGCAAAGGGAACCCCAGAAAAACCTGAAAACTGAGTTCCCATCCATAATGGGAAGGGAGCTCAGACATGCTTCATTATACTCCTCTCTTTTAGATTCAGACGCAACAACTGATCAACATTAATGTTAAAATAGAAATCACAACTCTGAGAGAATAGATTTATTGTGGCATAAGATATCAAATTATAAACAGGATCTAAGGTCACACCAGGCAAGGGTTAAGTCACGCACCCCTACACTTAAAGCATAAACTATGTTCTAATTGCCACAAAATTTTTCTTTTTCTCTAATAGCTATACAAGCATTGGTCTGAAGATAAGCAATATTAAAACAATTACAACTTATCCAGCCCACAGGTACTGACTAATTGAATGCCAGCCATAACTATAGCTTTCACTGGACAAGAGACTGATTCAGTATCTTTCACTGGACAAGAGACTGATTTCAGTAACTTTTTCCTGATAAGAAGACCTCTGACCCAACAATGGACTGCTTTTGTCCAGTTTATATAAATTGCATACTTGCATGCCTCAAGTTCTGAAAAGGCCTTTTGACATATAAAACCTAATTGTAACACATTTAAATGTTAAGTTTCCACCCCAAGGTGAACATGAGTCATCTGTTACATACATGTTTGTCCAATAGGCATGTGTCAGGACAACCTTCATGAATATTCATAGCTACTCCTATAACATGTTGAATATGTATGTTTAGCAAACCTGTTCAGTACTCGTAGCTCAAACTCTCCTCCTTCAAAGTGCCTGTTCCTGGTTTTTGTTGGAGTATGCTCCTTACCTATAGTATGGGTGACTTGCAGCCTGTAACTCTTTGTAATAACTAAACTCTCCTCTCCTTTTCTTTTTTTCTTTTTTTTTTTTTCACATGTACCTCTAATTACTTTATTATTTGGAAATATGTATATCTATTGCACAGCAATGAAAAAAGTTAGTTTTTAAAATGTATGCCTCCTATTTCACTCCTTCACATTTCAAAGTTGATATATCAACACAATATTAACACTTTATTATCCTCGAGCTTGTGTGTACAATGGAGGTAAAATTCTAAGATTCCTTGACATTAAAGGCTGTAGTCTAAAAAAAAAAAGATGAAGTTCAGATCTGAATAGTTTCTTTTGTTTCTCTGTATCCCCAAGAACAATTAAATTTAAAAGCATGAATAACTTCACTTCAAAGTTGAGTGATACAAGCATGGTTTCAATTTTTCTATCAAACCAGCTTTATTTTACCATTATGCATGATGTACTAGAAAGAATATTGGCTTAGTGTTGTAAGATTCATGTGCCATTTATGGTTTTCTCATCTA
>CAUYQU010012655.1:0-25241 GCA_963574635.1 Cheracebus regulus | reverse complement strand
TTAAACACAATTATTGGCATAAAAGAGGTTTTTAATCCCCATTTTAAACTGTATTCTAGACTGGGCAATAAAACAAGAATCTCATTCTCTCTCCCTCTTTCTCTTCCTCTTTCTTTCTCTCTTTCATTCTTTTTTTTCTTTCTTTTGCTGTTTCTTTCTTTCTCCTTTTCTCTCTTTTTCTAAAACCTCTTCCTCTTTCTCTCTTTCATTCTTTTTATTCAAAAAAAAAATGAAATGATACAGTATGCACTTTTCAGTGTCTGTCTTCTTTCACTTATTATGTCTGTGACTCATCCACATGGTTGGGTGTGATGGGAATTTGTTCTTTTTTTGTTGCGGCATGGTTTTCTATTTGTATGAATATACCATACTGCATTTACCCATTGTCCTGTTGAACGTTTGGGATGTCTCTGGGTTTTGGCTCTCATGAATACAGGTGCTTTAAACGTTCTTATATACGTCTCCGGACAGACATGTGTACCATTTTCCTCAGGTCTATATCTAGCAGTTGGACTTTTGGGTTGTGGGATGGCATATGTTTGGCTTCAGTAGATAATGCGAAACTGATTATTTTGTAAACAGATTTGTATTTAGTGCAATAAATGAGAATGATAACTCAGGGGCATTTTAGTAAGAGCTGCCCTGCTTACTTGTCCTTCTCACCCACTTGACTTAAAGCTCCATGGTGGCATAAATCATATCTGTCTTCTTTTCAAATCTTTTAATTTTATTTATTTATTTATTTGAGACAGAGTCTCACTCTGTTGCCAGGCACCAGTCTGGAGTGCAGTGGCACAATCTCGGCTCACTGCAACTTCTGCCTCCTGGGTTCAAGCAATTCTCCTGTCTCAGCCTCCCGAGCAGCTGGGACTACAGGCGCATGCCACCACGCCCAGCTAATTTTTGTATTTTAGTAGAGACAGGGTTTCACCATGTTGGCCAGGATGGTCTCGATCTCTTGACCTTGTGATCCGCCCACCTCGGCCTCCCAAAATGCTGGGATCACAGGCTTGAGCCACCGTGCCCGGCCAAAACCTTTTAATTTTTAAAAAATGTTTTCGGCTAGTCAAAATGAAGCAGAGAGAGTGGAGAAAGAACAAAGACATCTGTAGCTGATTGTGATCACTTCGTTGTGAACACCACTGCAGTCGGACTAGCTTGTCTTCTTCAAGTAGTGCAGTGTATGCAGTACCTATTTGTTGAAAAAAAAAAAAAAGATTATAGGCTGGGTATGGTGGCTCATGACTGTAGTCCCACCACTTTAGGAGGCCAAGGGTGGAGAAACCCTTGAGCCTAGGCGTTTGAAACCAGCCTGGACAGCAAAGTGAGATCCTGTCTCTACAAAAATATTTTAAAATTAGCAGAGCAGGATGGTGTGTGCTTCTAGTCCCATCTACTAGAGAGGCTGAGGTGGGAGGCTTGCTTAAGCCTGGGAGGTCGAGGCTACAGTGAGCCATGATTGTGCCACTGCCCTCCAGCCCAAATGATAGAGTGAGACCATGTCTCAAAAAAAGAAAAGTATAAATAAGGTGTCATTGTTTAACACTGAGAAATATATACTTCCGACTGGATTTTAGCTACTATGGTCAGCAAATGGAAGAGAAAAGACTAATTTTTTCTTTCTGGACCTTCCAAAGGTATTATTTATAATCATTTTTTTTTCCAGAAGTGACAGTATTTATAACCGTTTGACTATAGGTGTATGAATAGGGATTTTGGAAACTTTCTACTAGATTTTGGTATTGTAGAGACAGGTCCAGAGTAAAATGATTAAGTCCTTAGAGTAGGGCTGTTTAATCTGAAGTTTGTGGATGAGTTTTGTGAGGGCCTGAAATTGCATGCAAAATTTTATGTGCAAATAGATATATCACTCAGGATCCTTGATTGCAAGTGGGAGAAGCTCAGTTAGGATTCACTTAAGTAACAAAGGGGTTTCATGGCAGGGTCTTGGTTTGGCTCATGTAGTTCAAGGAAGGTAGGCACAGCCATGCCTAGGCCAAAATCTAGGGGTTAAGCCTGGAACTTGAACTTAAAAAAAAAGATAAAAACAAAACAAATTAAAATCTGGGGGTGCCTCATGTCCTGCTGACTTGAGGACATCTGGTTGGCAGAATCCAAAGCACATCTGAAACCCAAGTTTCAGGAGGACCTAGAAAATGTAGTTTTTAGCTTTCCAATTTCTGCAGGACAGGAAGCACCCTAAAAGAATGTAATCGACCATGAGATTCTTTCTTTTTCCTTTTCTTTTCTTTCCTTTTTTTTCTTTTTCTTTTTCTTTTTTTTTTATTTTGAGACGGAGTTTTGCTCATGTTGTCCAGGCTGGAATGCAATGAGAGATCTTGGCTCACCGCAACTTCTGCATCTTAGGTTCAAGCCATTCTCCTGCCTCAGCTTCTCGAGTAGCTGGGATTACAGGTGCACACCACCACACCTGGGTAATTTTTTTGTATTTTTAGTAAAGACCTGGTTTCACCAAGTTGGCCAGGCTGGTTTCGAACTCCTGACCTCAGGTGATTCACCCGCCTCGGCCTCCCAAAGTGCTGAGATTACAGGTGTGAGCCACCATGCCAGGCCATGGGATTCTTTCTTTAAGACCCCAAAAAGGTCCTCAAAATCCTTCTCAACTTAACACTGGCCATCAATGGTGCAAAGTTGGATCTATTGGTGAAATCTATTTGTCATGCCTGTGCTATTTCATGTTGCTCCCAGATCTCTTATTTTTGTTAATAAAAATATATGCAAAACTTAGAAATAGGCAATATGTTGACCACATGTCCTTTCAATGTCATATTAGAACACCATTTATAGCATATTTTTCTATAATGGATAACATAACAGTCTGTCCTAGAAAGGCAGACCATAAACGTACAACAAAAACTGCTTCAGCTCAAATTGTTTTAGTACCAACCCATCCAACCCATGCGTTCCAAGATTCAGCAACTTGTGTGGTTTACAAAATCTGACATATGTTCATTCTCTACCCAGCTCAGTCTTAGAACCATCTGAGCTCAGCCATCCAACTTCCTTCTTTTGAATTGCTACTGAGATGTTATAAACTCAGGGCTTTCCCTTACTCAGCAAGTTTAATAAATTTAGCTTTCTGTCATCAAAGGGTGGCTCTGGTGGTCTTTGTGAGGTGCTTTGTCAAAGTCAATGGGTGCATTGCTGTATAGAAAATGAAGAGTGAGATTGGGTGTGGTGGTTCATGCCTGTAATCTCAACGCTTCAGGCGGCCAAGCCAGGAGGATTGCTGGAGTTGAGGAGTTCGAGACCAGTGTGGGCAATATAGTGAGACCTCATCTTTACAAAAAGTTAAAAATTTAGCTGAGCATGGTGGTGTGTACCTGTAATCCTAGCTTCTTGGGAGGCTGAAGTGGGAGGATTGCTTGAGCCCAGGAGACAGAGGCTACAGTGAGCTGAGATTGCATCATTGCACTCCAACCTGGGTAACAGCAACAACAAACAGCAAACAAAAAACAAAAGAAAGAAAAAAGAAAAGCGAAGAGTGGGCAAAAGAGACAAAACAGAAACAACCCTAAATATAACTTGAAGCAAGATTTTATTAAGTATAAACTTCTTGGAATTAGCAATCACTCGATAAAATTAGCCATCATCCTTGATTTGAGGAGAGCAGGCCTCTGCATTTGCAGACAGTGACAAACTATGATTGAATGGTGGAAAACTACTATAGGAAGACATTGGGGAAGTGTTGAATCCCAAGTGGCTACAATCTCTCTTCAAACAAATGATCCCCAACCTGTCAAAAACTATGGGATGATTTTTGGTCCCTACCTCTCTACAGTATTTGATGATGTGGATCACGCCCTTCTTAAAATTTTTCTGTAGACTTTCATGATGCTGTGCTTTCCAGATTATCTTTCATCCCCTCTGATAATTCCTTCTCAATTCTCTCTCTTCAGAGAGAGATCAAGCAGGATAAAAAGTAAGAAATGACCATTGAATTAGTGGTTATGATGCCATCCATGCTGTTAGCAAAAGTCATGGAGCAGAGCAGACAGTAGACAGATTGTAAGGGATAGAAGGAAGGGTGATAACAGTGCCTGTGGGCCTCTGTTTCTAAAATTTGGAGATCGTTGTTGCTTTTGTTTACTTTGGGTTTTTCTTTCTTTGATTTTTGCTCTTCCCTGTCTGCTTTATTAGTGCCAATTTTTAAGCAGTTAGTGTTCATCTGCCATGCACAGGAGCTGTTCCTGGAGCTGCTGGGATGCAGAGATGGCAAGTCCCCTCCCCATCCTCCAGGAACAGATATCCGAGGATGAAGAGAAGCCAAGCACAATGGGCGTCACAGAAGATGGTGAATGCCCCTTGAGCCCTGCTATAGGCTGAATGTATGTATCCCTCCCAAATTCCTATCTTGAAATCCTAACTCTTAAGGTGATGGTATTAGGAGGTGAGGCCTTTTGGAGGGGATGAGATCCTGAGGGTGGAGCCCTCATGAACGGGATTAGTATCTTTATAAAAGGGACCCCAGAGAGCTCACTTGCCCCTCCCACCATGTGAAGACAATTCGAGAAGGCATTCTCTGTGAATCAGGAAGGAGGCCCTCACCAGACACAAAATCTGCCTGTGCTTTGATCTTGGACTTTCAGCCTCCAGAACTGTAAGAAATAAATTAACAGTGTTTGTAAGCCACCCAGTCTATACTATTTTGTAATAGCCACTGGAATGGACTAAGACAAGCCCCCAGGTTACCTGGAGAGATTTGTTTTTAAAAATTGAAGAGACGTGACCATATTTAGAAGGAAGATAAAATCTAGAGGAATGTTAATGTGTGTTCATGTTGGTACTCACTAAAAGTGAACTTTACTACGTTAAGCCAGCGGCATTCATTGTCTTGAAGATTTTAAAGACTATTACAGCAGGAATGCAAAAACAAAGTAAATATCTAACTTTTAATCACCAAAATAGGCTCTGAAACCTGTTTCAGGGGCTGTGGTTGAGAATGAAAACTATTTCCACACAGCTTACTACTTGTATCAACATGCCTTGGCTATCCCAATTAGTGATTAGAAAGAGCCTAAATCAATCCCTTACTGTGGTGAGAATTATACGATTTGAAATTCAGGAGTTCTCTCTCTCAGTAGCCAAGTTCCCCGTGACAAAGAGGGCTTATTAGTTGTGATTGTGTTCAGCTGCAAGCTACAGAAAAAAAAAAAAGGCTAAGAACAGCTTTTCAAAGAGATGTTTATTTCTCTTACCAAGAAAAAATGTGTAACATATAACAAGGCAAAAGGGTGACTGAAAGTCTTCCAAATGTCATATGACAGCGCTGTCCAACAGGCCAGCCCAAGGCTAATTTCATTCTCTAGGAGAATGTACCTTTGTTTGACACTTTCTATTAATTAGGGTTCATACCCTGTAAATTTACAAGTAAATGTGTAGATTTTTGACTAAGAGTAGTAGAAAGGATAACCCCAAAGGTTATGGCTTTATTGCCCTGTAGGGCAGTAAGGGCTTTGATGCTAACTTAAGCTTGTATTAGCATGTTTTTCTTGTTTGAATATATAAATTTCAGTTTCTCAAATGATCTCTGAACCAGCTTTACTATACTGCAGGTTTCTTCATTAATGAGTCAAGTAAATTTTTATGTGCATTCATCTATATTTAGGACTATCTGGGGGTGGGATGAAGATCTGGGGTCTAGCTGTTCCTTTAAAGAATGTTTTCCCCACCTGTTTTTGGCTCCACCCTGCAACTCACCTTCAGCAGGCTCTCTCCTTCTAACTCCTAAGCCTTTCTGGGGCTCTGTGACACGAATCACCTTGCTTCTTCTTGGCTTCCCACCTCGCAAGCACTTAGCTTTTTCTGCTTTATTGTGTTATTTGCCACTTGGCCGTCTACTGTCCAGCTTTCAAAATTTTGTTGTCATATCTCATCTGCTGTCATTTTTGTGGGCTTTTTGCTTCCATGTGAGTTTATGCCTTAAAAAATTTTCTTTCGGTCTTTCTAGAGGGTTTTGAAGAGAGGCCTAAGATATAGATATATGATCAATATATATAGAGATATGAGATCTATATATATATGACATCATATATATATGAGATCAATCTGCCTTGCTTAACTAGAACTGAATGATTTCAAAATGTAGCCCCAAATATAGCAGTGATTTCTTTCTCCACAAACAAAGAAATTCATCAAGGGTTGAAAGAGGGCCAAACTTCTGGTGATTAAGATGTTTGGACCTTGGTCTGATTCCTTTTAAAACATTTAAAAAATATTTATGCCCAATATTTTATGCTGAACATTATAAATCACAGTATTTTGAATCTCAAGTGATAAATTCAGACTATTCAATGTATTAAATGCAATCCCACTATAGACTATCCAAAGGAAAAGAGATCAGGCTGGGTGCAGTAACTCATGCCTGTAATCCCAGCACTTTGGGAGGTTGAGGTGGGAGGATCACTTGAGGCCAGGAGTTCAAGACCAACCTGGGCAACATAGTGAAGTCCCATCTCTACAAAAATATTTAAAAATTGGTTGAGTGTGGTGGCACGTGCCTGTAGTCCCAGCTACTCAGGAGGCTGATGTGGGAAGATTGCTTGAGGCCAGGAGTTGGTGACTGTAACTGCTATGATCTCGCCTCTGCACTCTAGCCTGGGCAATACAGTGAGACACTTTCTCTAAAATAAATCAATAAAAAAATAAGAAATCAATGTATCAAAGGGATACCTGCACCCCCATATTTATTGAAGCACTATTCACAACAGCCAAGATATGAAGTCAACCTAACTATTAATCAACAGACATATGGATGAAAAAAATGTGGTATATATATAAATGGGATACTATTCAGCTATGAAAAAGAATAAAATCCTGTCATTCGCAGCAATACTGATGAAACTGGAGGTCATTATGTTGAGTGAAACAGGCACAGAAAAACAAATATCACATGTTGTCACTCATATGTGAGAGCTAAAAAAGTTAATCTTATGGACATAGAGAGTGGAATGACAGAAACCAGAGGGTAGGAAAGATGTACAGGGTAGGGGGTGATGAAGAAAGATTAGTTATAGGTTGCAATCATACAGTTAGATAGAAAGAATAAATTCTAATGCTTGATAGCAGAGTAGGGTGACTGTGGTTAACAACAATATATTGGCTATTTCAAGATAACTAGAAGAGAGGATTTGAAATGTACTCAACACATAGAAATAATAAATGCTTAGGTGATAGATACCCTAAATGTCCTGACTTGATCATTATACATTCTATGCATGTAACAAAATATCACATGTGCCTTAGAAATATGTACATATATAGTATATCGAATAAATAAATAAATGCACCACTGAATTGCACTTTGGAAAGTAGCAAGCACTGGGACATGCAGAAATGGTCCTTGCTGGCGTTACCAGTGTCACACTTGTATGCAGTGTCAATATTTTTGCTTGATAGTTAATGCACTCTGGTATGGAAAAGCCATCTTATACATGCTGCCTATGACTTTTCACAGTATGTTGAAGAAACATGCTCTGAGTAGTGGCAGTTTAGTCAGATTACTTCCATACTGATTCAAGAAGCATATTGCTAACATCCAACTGTCCTAAGTAAATAAAGGAGTGTGAAAAAACTGTCATTTTGTTAGACTGGACAAAGAAAATGTGGCACATATACACTATGGAATACTATGCAGCCATAAAAAACGACAAGTTTGTGTCCTTCGTAGAGACATGGATGAATCTAGAAACCATCATTCTCAGCAAACTGACACAAGAACAGAAAACCAAACACTGCATATTTTCACTCATAGGTGAGTGATAAACAATGAGAACATCTGGGCACAGGGAAGAGAACAACACTCACTGGGCTAGGTGGTGGGGGAGGGGAGGGGAGAGGAGGGACAGTGTGGGGTGGGGCAGGGAGGATAGGGAGGGATAGAGGGATAACGCAGGGAGAAATGCCTGATGTAGGTGACCATGGGGGAAGGGGATGGAGACAACAAACCACCATGGCATGTATGTACCTCTGCAACAATCCTGCAGGATGCAGGATGCACACGTACCCCAGAGCCCAAAGTACAATAATAAAAAAAATCCTATTATTTTAAGCTGACAGTTACTTAACATTGCTTGCATGAAGAAGCTAACAAGCAAAAAGAAAACTAGTAAAACCTCTACATTTTAACTTCAAAAAAGAGAAGAAGAACAAACTGTTATTTTACTCACACACTATAGTTGGCATCTATTGTTGCCCCATGTCCATTATCCATTCAACCTTTTTTGGTATAATTCTTTGATTTTCCTTTGGAATTCCAGCCCTCCTTGCATATAAGACTCTGTGCTTTGCTGAGAGTTGAATTCATCCCCCTTCTCCTGGGGTGGATAGTGACTCAGGTGTGACCAGTCAAAGCATTGCCTTCCCTTGGCCATAGAAACAGATTCATGGATGGGCATGTGACCCAGTTGGACTTAGCCAATAAATTCTCATAGACTTCAGTTGGGGATACTGGAAGAGTGGCATATTGAACTTCAACATGAGAGCATATGTGACTGGAATAGCTGGAAGACACTCTGCAGAGCCTGAAATTGAAACTAACATGACAGAAGGCAGAGAGGAAAGATGGAGACAAACCCAGTTGTGATAATATTGCTTGGAGTATCTCAATTCAGTTGTGTGAGCTAATAAACACTCAATGGCTTAAGGCAGTTGCAATTATTTTTCTGTCACCTAGCAAAGCTTTGCATTGCTGCTTGCACAGCGGGTGCTACCCCAGTACTGGCTTCCACAATAATTTTTACCTAAATAAAAAATCACTTTTGTAACCAGGGTATTCAGAGGTCAACAGAAGAAAACATTGAGCACATCTCACTCATGTATACTCATTACATATGCCAAAAGCAGACATATTTTAGCCATAATGTAAAATATCTGCTCACATAAACACCATAATAAGTACTTGTTTATGCAGAATGCCATTGATATTAGATAATGTACAACACCATCATTTGATAAGAGAGTTTTGCCAACAGACCGTTACATTTTCCTTCCTAACACAACATTTATATTAACTTTGTGAGTGGTTTTACAAAGTTCTTGGCAGCAGTACAACTTGAACATTTAGCATCCTGGAAAGCACAATTTTTAGCTTATTCTGGAGAATCTCAGTGGGTTCACCAGAGAGGTCATTGTGCATTGTTTTTGAAAAGCATAAAAAGGCTGTGGTGGCTTCCTGCCACTATTTGACAGTTTCATAATAGGTAAAGCACAGGCATCTATAGATAACATCTAATTCTCATATAATTATTGTATTTCTCATTCCTATTCCCTTTTTTTGCCATCACTATTACATATTCTTTTGTCCTAGTAATAGAGTCATACTTTGTATTCACACTGACTTATGTATTATTTACATTTATGAAGTTATCCCATACTACAGTATTTACATAACTTTTTCTTAACTGCTTTTATACTACAATGAACTGTTGATCCATTTTTAAAAATTGGAAATATGATTGGGCACTATAGTTACAACAAAAAATCCAAATTGGACAAATGTAAGTAATAATATGTAAGTGACAAAAATATATTAGCTGACATCAAATGTACTCTAGCAACTGAATATCAGCAAAGGGAACTGACTAATAGAGCCTTTATAGTGAATGGATAAACTTTAGGATTGTGATGATAATTGAGAACATAATGAAGTTTCTGTGAAAATCATAATTTAGGCCAGATGTGGTGTCTCACGCCTGGAATCCCAGCACTCTAAGAGGCTATGGTAGGTGGATCACTTGACATCAGGAGTTTGAGACCAGCCTGGCCAACATAGTGAAACCCTATTTCTACTAAAATTACAAAAATTAGTCAGGCATGGTGGCATGTACCTGTAGTCCCAGTCCCAGCTATTCAGGAGGCTGAGGCAAGAGAATCATTTGAACAGGGGAGATGGAGGTTGCAGAGAGCTGAGATCATGCCACTGCACTCCAGCCTGGAAGAAAGCACAAGACTCTGTCTCAAAAAGACAAAAAACAAACAAGCAAACGAAAAACATGGAAAGGCAGCCCATGCTCATGGATTGGAAGAATTAATATTGTTAAAATGTCCATACTACCTTAAGCAATCTATAGATTCAATGTAAGCTCTATCAAAATACCAATGACATTCTTTACAGGAATAGAAAATCAATTCTAAAATTTGTGTAGAACCATAAAAGACCCCAAATAGCCAAAGCAATTCTGAGCAAAAAGAACAAAGCTGGAATCATCACACTACCTGGCTTCAAAATATTCTACAAAGTTATAGTAACCAAAACAGCATGGTAGGGGCGTAAAAATAGACAGACCAAAGGAACAGAATAAAAAAGTCCAGAAATAAATCCACACATTTACATCCAACTGATTCTTGACAAAGGCACCAAGAACATACAGTAAGGAAAGGACAGTCTCTTCAATAAACGGTGCTGGGAAAATTTAATATCCATATGCAGAAGAAAAAAACCAGACCCCCCTCTCTCGCTGTATACAAAAATCGACTAAAAATGGATTAATCATCAGGAAAATGCAAATCAAAACCACAATGAGATATTGTCTTACCAAAGTTAAAATGGCTATTATCAAACAGACAAAAAATAACAAACACAAGCAAGAATGTGGAAAAAAAGAAAACTCTCATTCTGTTGGTGGGAATGTAAATTAACATAGCCATTTATGGAAAACAGCATGGGAGTTCTTCAAAAAACTAAAAATAGAAATACCATATAATCCAGCAATCCCGCTTCTGGGTATATATTTAAAAGAAGGGAAATCAGTATGTCACAGAGATATCTGCACTCCCATATGTATTGCAGCGGTATTCACAATAGCCAAGATATAGAATCAACCTTAATGTCCATCACTGAATGAATAGATAAAGAAAATATGATACATATGCCACAGTGCTATTTAGCCTTAAAAAAGATGAAATTCTGTCACTGTAGCAACATGGATGAGCCTGGAGGTCATTATGTTAAGTGAAATAATCCAGGCACAGAAAGATAAATATTGCATGTTCTCATTCATATGTGGAAGCTAAAAAAAAGATGGTTGCATGGAGGTAGAGAGTAGAATGGTGGTTATCAGAGGCTGGGAAGGGAAGAGGGGAGTGGGGGATGAAGAGATGTCAGTTAATGTGTACAAACATACAGTTACATAGAAGGAATAAGTTCTAGTGCTTGATGGCACAGTAGGGTGACTATAGTTAACAATAATATGTTGTATATTTCAAAATAGCTAGAAGAGAAGAATTGCAATGTTCCTAACAAAAAAAAATGATAAATGTTTGAAGTGGTGGATATCCTAAATACCCTGATTTGATCATTACACATTGTATACAATGTGTAATGTGTCCCGTAAATGTGTACAACTATTACATATCAATTTTAAAAAGTGATTGGGGACACGAAAGCCTTGACAGTAGGAGAAAGAACCATTGGCATCAACATTATGATTTGCCAAAATATCAGCAGCCCACAAGTTGGGTGGGAAGTATGCTTTTGTAAAGGTTTTATTAAGTAAGAATTGGTGTGTTTTGAGACATTTATTTTTTAATTAAAAATTTTTAATTGTGGTAAAATATACATAACATAGAATTTACTATCTTAACCATTTTTAAGTGTAGTTTAGTAGAGTTAAGTGTATTCACATTGTGGTGCAACCAATCTCCAGAACTTTTTCATTTTGCAAAGTTAAAACTCTGTACCCATTAAACAGTAACTTTCCATTTCTTCCCAGTCCCTGGCAACTATCATTCTACTCTCCGTGTCTATGAATTTGACTACTTTAGGTACTTCATAAGTGGAATCATATAGTATTTGTCTTTTCGTGACTGGCTTCTTTCACTTAGCAGAATGTCCTCAAGGCTCATCCATGTTGCAGCATGTGCCAGAATTTTCTTTTTTTTCTAGGCTGAATATTCTTCCACTGTATGTGTATACCACATTTGTTTATCCATCTTTCTATTAAAAATAATAGGCAACTATTATTTTTTAAAATTTAGTTATCATTTTATATGTATGTACACCTTGCTTAATTCTTATATAAGCTGATATGAGACAGAAATTTCATTTAGTTAAAATTATTAATCAATCAATCAATAAAACAAAATCTACCTAGAGTTAGTTAGCCATACTAAGTTTTGGATATGTGGTTTTGAAACTTGCTAAAAAGAAACTTTACATTAACTTCACTATTTAAGATCTGAACCTAACTATTTTCTGGGCTCAGGAAGCTTTTCTTTAATGAATTATATATATATATATATATATGCACACACACACATACACACACACTCATATATGTATCTATAATATAGAACGTTTATATGTCTCCTGTTCTTTAAGTAAACTAGATATATGACCCAACAAAGAAATAGAGGTGATTAGTCATTTACTAAATGATTTATAAAAAGATTTATTTTAAATCTTGTCCTGAATCTGTTTAAATTTCACTTATTTTTATAAAAATCAGGTTCATATAGAAAGTTTTAGAGATGTATCTGAAACATATCCCACCACAGGGATTATCAAGTGAAACACAACTCCCAACACAGAGTGGGAAAGAGAAGTGGCTGTCAGGAAGCCTGGGAAAAGGTTCGAGAACTGCCCTCCCCAGCTGGATATTCAGATGAAGATGCCTTATATGGTTCTACTCTCTGGAACCAAGGAATTCTTTTGGGGGCCCTAATCCAGACTAGGAGAGAGGCAGGGAAAGACAAGATTTAGAAAGAGTACCATTTGAGACGTTTATCTCTACTGCTCTCACTGCAGAGTCTTTATGTTTGCTTTTAATTGATGTAGTCCAATATGATCGTGGCATTTTCACAATGCAATGAAGTGTCAAAAGGATGGCAACACCTCATGTGAAGTGCTACCTCTTTGGATCAGTGTAGACTCATATGTCTGGAGAGTTAAATTCCAAACATGACTTTGGCAAAGGAGAGGAACTGGGTTGTTCTCTTAACCACTACACAGCTCTCTTCATTTGCTTCTACACGGAAATAAATAGGGATGTAGTAGTAGCATGCTATGTATTTAAAAACACTTTTTTAAAAATTGAGACACAAGTCACATGCCATAAAATTCACCATTTTAAAGTGTAAAATTCAGTGGTTTTTAGTACATTTACAAAGTTGTGCAGCCATCACTAATAATTCTAGAACACTTTCATCACCTCAAAAAGTAGCTCCCATTTTTCCTCAACCTATCCAACCCAGTCCCAGGCAATCACTCTGTCTCTCTAGATTGGCCTGTTTTGGACATTTCATAAACAAGTCTATACATATTAATATAGATTCTTGCAATATGTGTCCTTCGTGTCTGGCATCTTTTGCCTAATATGTTTTTAACGTTTATCTGTGTTGTAGCATGTGTTAGTACTTCACTGAATAATATTCCATTATGTGCCTACATCACATTTTGTTTATCCATTCATCAGTTGGTGAACATTTGGGTTTTTCTGCTTTATGGTTATTATGAGTCATGCTGCTATGAATATCTGTGGACAAGTTTTATGTGGATGCATGTTTTCATTTCTCTTGGGTATATACCTAGGAGTGGAACTGCTGGGTGATACAGTAACTCTATGTTTAATTTTTTGAGGAACTGCTAGACTGTTTTTCAAAGTGGTTCCACCATTTTATATTCCCACCAGCAGTGTATGAGTGTTCCAGTTTCCCTGCTTCATCACCAACACTTGTTATTGTTCCTCTATCTGATTATAACTGTCCCAGTGAATCATGTTATATATTCGATGAACTCTCATATACTTGGCTAAATATGCATTTTAAGCCAATTCTTTAAAACAATCCCTGGAGACATAACATACTTGTAAAAGGTTTCTAGTAGTGATTTCTTAAAGAATCGGAAGTCTGTTGAGGCATTGCTATGTAGGACCTGGCTCCAGAAACCATCGTTTTTTGTTTTTTTTTTTTTTAATTTTAAAACTCTGTTGGCTTAAATGAAACAGCTGGTTTCAGTCAAAATTGAGGATGAGTTTTGTGAACTACAAAATGTTTCCAAGTTTTCTATTGCACAGGCCTTGGATTAAAGCCTTATCGTGCATTAAAGCCTTTTTCTGTCAATGCAAGTACAGTACTCTAGTTCTAAAATGGAAATGATTACAGAGGTGATAAACTTTTTAATGTTTTAATCAAGTGTTATTATTTTCATAGTTACCTAATTGGCATGTGTAATATTATAGAAACTGTTTACAAACACATATTCTTCCAAGAGGTTCTGAAGCTTAAAAAAAAATCCAGTTTATTTGCAGTACTCCTGTTCCTAACTCCAATTTTAGTTAAAGGGTGGAGTCTCATGAAGATAATACATCACATGCGAAATAAACATCCTCTTCAAAATGAACATGCACTTCTATTTCTTCCCATGCGAAAGGAAAGCAGCCATTGTCATCCAGATGTGCTGAACTTTCTCATGCAGTCTCATTCTAAAACAACAAAACAATTGGACTAGTTGCCAGATATTTCACTATTTTCAAAGAGAAAGGCATGCCTCAATATTGTTATTTTGTTTCAAATTTCTGTTTAATGTTAACATTCAAAACCACTTAGATACCAGAGTTGCAGTGAGGGCTTACATATTGGAATGAACAAATGGGGCTGCAAAGGGGTTGCTGATAAGGGTTGATGTATTTAAAAAATATTTTATTACAAAAATTTCAGACATAAAAATTTGAGAGATTGATAAAATACTCCTCTTTGTACCTATGACTCAGCTAAAACACTTTTTTCAAAATCATCTTTCAAACTATCCTCTCCCTGCTTTTTCTATTGTGCTTGAGTATTTTAATGCAAATTCCAGATATCATGTCATTTCACTTATAAATAACACAGAATACGTCGGTAGATGGTAAGGGTTTCTTTTTCTTTTTTGAGATGGAGCCTCACTCTGTCGCCCAGGCTGGAGTGCAGTGGTCTCTGCCTCCTGGGTTCAAGCAATTCTCCTGCCTCAGCCTCCCTAGTAGCTGGGACTACAGGTGCACATTGCCATGCCCACTAATTTTTTTTGTATTTTTAGTAGAGATGGGGTTTAACCATGTTGGCCAGGATGGTCTTGATCTCCTGATCTCATGATCCACCCGTGCTGGGATTACAGGCGTGAGCCACTGGCAGTACCTGGTCAAGGGTTTCTTTTTCATAAACACTATGACACTATTACACTTCAAAAACAATGTCCTTTAACATAATTGAATACTCAGTCCATATTCAAGTTTCCCTCATGGTTAACAGATTTCATTTTAATTTTTTTACTATTGGAAATTTTAGATATATACAGAAATGAAGAGAATAGAAGAATGAACCCACATATACCGATCACCCACCTTCAACAATTATCAGCTTAAACTCAATGTTTTGTCTATAACCCACATGTTCTTCTCCCCTACCCCATAGTTTTTGTCTTTCAATCATATCATTTAAACAATTTTCTATTGTGTTGACAGTCATCTAATGTAAAATTAACCATTTTCAACATTTCACCAGTGTACAATTAAGTGACATTTAGTAATTCACCATCTTGTGCAACCATCACCACTATCTAATTCTAGAACATTTTCATTACTCCGAAAGGAAACCCCATACCCACTGAGCAGTCACTCCCCACTCCCCATTCCTCCCAGACCTGGTAACAATCTGCTTTCAGGCCCAGCTTGCTGGCTCACACCTGTAATCCTAGTACTTTGGGAGGCCAAGGCAGGAGGAGCACTTGACTCCAGGAGTTTGAGACCAGCCTGGGCAACATAGCAAGACCTTGTCTCTACAATTTTTTTTTTTTTACAAAAATTAGCCAGGCATGGTGGTACACGCTTATAGTTCCAGCTACTTGGAAAGCTGAGGTGGGAGGATCACTTGAATCCAGGAGTTCGAGGCTGCAGTGAGCCATGATCTCACCAGTGCACTTCAGCCCAGGCATCAGAGGGAGATCCTGTCCCAGAGCAAACACAAAAATCCAGTCTGCTTTCTGTCTGTATGAATATGCCTCTTCTGGATATTTAACAGAAATGGAAAGCCCCTAATAATTTTGAAATGAATCTAAAACACTGTATAATTTCATCCATAATACTTCAGCACATATCTTTAAAAGATAACAACTTATTTTTAAAAAATAGAACTACAAAACTATCATCACACCTGAATAATTAAATAATTACTGTCACAAAATATCCAGCCATTGTTCAAATTTCCATTTGTGTCATAAATGTCATACATTTGTTTTATTTTGTTTGAATCAGGGTCCAAATAAGATCCACAGGTCTTCATTGGATTATATGCATCTTAAACCTCTTCTCATGTAGAATTTCCCCATCCATCTCCTTTTTCCCACTTGTAATTTATTTGTTAAAGAAATAAAATTGTCTTGTAGAGAGTCCCACGGTTTGCTTTGGCTGTTTGCTTCTCTGAGGTGTGTCTAACATGTTTCTTTGTCTTTTGTATTTCCTGCACACTGATGGTTTTATCTAGAGCTGCACTGTCCTATGTGGTGGCCACTAGCCCCATGTGTTTATTGAAAACCTGAAATGTGACCAGTCCAAATAAAGATGGCTGTAAGCGTAAAATACACATTGCGTTTCAACGGAATATAAACTAATTACTAATTAATTCATGTTGATATGATGATATTTTGAGTTAAATAATTATTAAAATTAATTTCATATATTTCTTTTTAGTTGCTTTGAATATTGCCACTAGAAGATTTAAAATTACATATGTGGCTTGCATCATATTTCTATTGGACAGTGCTGATTTAGAGAAACTTGTTAAAATTCGGTTTGCTTTTTCAGCAATTGTATTTCATAAGTAGTTCTGGTGTGTCTGGCCAGAAGCACATTATGTCTGACTCCTTTTGTGATGTTAGCATCCATTGATGATCAATGTTTGGATCTATTTATTCATTAGGAATTGAAAAATGGTGATATTTTAATTCTGTCATTCCTTTGGTAGTTAGTTGCTGAAACACATAAAGACAAAGTCGCCTGTAATCGCAGTGCTTTGGGAGACCAGTGTGGAACAATTGCTTGAGGCCAGGAATTCAAGACCAGCCGGGGCAACATACGGAGCTTCTGTATCTATAAAAGAAATAAAATCAGCCAGGCCAGGTGGCATCCACCTGGAGTCCCAGCTGCACGAAAGGCTGAGGCTGGAGGATTGCTTGAGTCCAGGAGTTCAGTTACAGGGAGCTTTGATCATGACACTGCACTCCAGCCTGGGCAATACAGGCTTTTTTTTTTTTTTTGTCTCTTAAAAAAAAAATAAAAAAAGAGAAACCTCTCTCATCTATCTCATCTATATTTGGTTCCCTAGTGGTAAAGATTGATATGGAAGGCAAGGTCAATGTTTGATTTTTCCCTTTATTTACCAGTTCTCAAAATTATCAGCTCACAAGCCATTGATGGACTAAAAATGTTTACGCTGGGCGCAGTGGCTCATCCCTGTAATTCCAGGACTTTGGGAGGCTGAGGTGGGAAGTCGCTTGAGCTTGGGAGCCTGGGCAACAGGCTCTACCAAAAATAAAAAAAAATTAGCCAAGTGTGGTGGCACATGCCTGTAGTCCCAGCTACTAGGGAGGCTGAGGTGGGAAGATCACCTGAGCCCGGGAGCCAAGATCGTGCCACTGCACTCCAGCCTGGGGGATACAGTGAGGCTCTGTCTTAAAAAAATTCTTTAAAAATATTTAGGACTGCTTGGAGAATCGCTTGAACCCAGGAGGTGGAGGCTGCAGTGAGCTGAGATCATTCCACTGCACTTGGTCAGCCACACTCTGTCTCAAAAAATATATATATTTAGGACTGCTTATTTTTATGTGTGTCTCAGGAAGATTTACAAAGCTTACAGAGAAATGATAATAAAGTTTGTAAGCAAATTGAATACCATCTGCTCCCAAACTGTGATAAATGCTACATAATAAATGACTTATAGACATCAAGAATGTCAAGGTCATGAAAGACAAAGACTCAGGAAATGCTTCAGATTAAAGGAGCCATGACCATTAAGTGCAATGTATCCTGGACTGGATCCTGATTGAGGGGAAAAAAAAAGGTTTTCTTTCCCCCCCACCCCCTTTTACTTGAAAGTACATTAGTGAGACAATTGGTAAAAATTGAATAAAATTTGTATATTAGATGATAGTGACTTTTTTGATTTTGATAATCATATTGTGGTTATACAAGAGAATATCCTTGTGTTTAGGAAATGTACACTGAAGTTCTCAGGGGTAGAAGGATATTATGTCTGCAACTTATTTTCAAATGACTCAGAAAAAGAAAATAGATGGAAAGTGGAAAGGAAAATTTAAAAAATCTCAAGATCCTCCAGACTTCTTATGCAAAAGAAAAGGTCATTGCAACACCCTCTTCAAAATGAATAGCTGTTACTAACATTCACGCAGCAGTCAGATCCCAGTGGAGAGGTAAAAGGCCTGCGTATCTGGGAAGGACGGCTTCCACAGATTATTCATAAGTAAATTCTTTGCTGACCTCCCAGCAACAAGGACATGCCAATGGTAACTTTAGGTCTAGCTCATAAAACTAGTCTGTTCCATTCTGCACTGATAGTGTCATCACAAGCTTATCTTTCCAGGTGCAGAACAAAGACAGGGCTCATTCCTCTGCCTACCCAGAGATGTCTGTGTAATTGACTCTTCCTTTACTCCCTTTCTCTTTTCAGACAGTCGCTTTATCTTATATAAAATACAGTATTTACCTGACTGCCTATCTGCCCCTGTCCTCCCTAAATCTGAAAACTTCAGAAAAACAGCAGCAAATGTGTCTGTGGCTCGTGTTTTTCCCATAAGCGCTCTAAAGTGGCTTAATAAACCTCGATGATTAAGACTTATGCCCCAGTCACTCCAGTTCGAGAGAGAGAGAGAGAAAGAGAGAGAAAATAATACATGTTTGTCGTTAAATTTTTGTTGATAAAGCAAATGTGGTAACATTTGGAAATTCTGGGTTAAAGTTATACAAGAGTTCTTTGTATTATTTTTGCAATTTTCTGTGAATCTCAAATTACTGCAAAAAAAGTTAATTAAATAAAATAATGCTCGTGAATTTTAAAAAATCCTGTCTGTTCTCATTATAGGTTTATGAATAGATTGACATTAATTTGACCTCAAAATCATGTTAAAAAGCACTTTGCAAATTTGAGAGAGGCTCTGTGAAGAACAAAAGGAACAAGAGAGACGTTAGGAAGCAGTGTTGTGGTTTAAAATGTACCCATAAAATTTCTGTGTGTGTCACTTCCGAGGCTAGGTCGTAAAAGGCAATATGGTTGCAGAAGCATTTTCTCTTAGGTCACTAGCTCTGGGTTTGGAAGCCAGCTGCCATGTCATGAGGCCACTCAGGCATCCTGTGGAGAGGCCCACATAAGAAGGAACTGAGGCCTCCTCCCAATAGCCGTGTGAGTTAATCATCTTGGAAGTGGCTCCTCCAGCCTCAGTCAGGACTTTAGATAACTATATCCCTGGTCAACAGCTTGATTGCAGACTCCTGAAAGACCCTGAGCCAGAGTCGTCAGAGGCATTTGAGCCAGAGTGACTCCATGTTGAATAGGAGCTGGGTAAAATAAGGCTGAGACCTGTTGGGCTGCATTTCCAGGAGGTTTAAGGCATTCTAAGTCACAGGATGAGATAGGAGGTTGGTGCAAGATACAGGTCACAAAGACCCTGCTGATAAAACAGGATGCAGTAAAGAAGCCAGCCAAAACCTGCCAAAACTAAGATAGTGATGAAAGTGACCTCTGGTCATCCTCACTGCTCATTTTATGTTAATTATAATACATTAGCATGCTAAAAGACAATCCCACCAGTGCCATGGCAATGTCTGGAAGCTACTCTATATGGTCTAAAAGGGGGAGGAACCCTTAGTTGGTGGGGGGTGCGGGGAGCAGGGGTGGGAACTCCCTACTCCTTTCCTGGAAAACTCATGAATAATTCACCCCTTCTTTAGCATATAATCAAGAAATAACCGTAAGTATACTCAGTCAAGCAACGCATGCTACTGCTCTGCCTATGGAGTAGCCATTCTTTTTTTTTTTTTAAGTACAATTTCTCCAGAGAATAGTCCGTCTTCAGTCTTTTAAGGACTCAGCTCCTTACATCGGTTTTGGTGGGGGTCGTGGGGCAGCACCTGCACGTCTAAATCGGGATGGGGGTGTTCAGTCCTTGCGGGCTTCACAAGATTGATTCCTGACTCCTTTGCTGTGAATTGCACAACTCACACAGTTATGTAGCTTCATATACAGCTTGGGAAGTACATAGGCATCAAAGACGCTAGCTTCAGAAATGTCCCTGACGGCTGTGGTCTCCACTATGCTTTGAATGACGAATTTCTTAATGGCCTTGTTCTTGGGCACGCATTGGGCATGGTCCGTGCAGCAAATAGGCTGCACGTGACCGCGGCCCTTTTTGGCATGACAGTTGTTCCTTCTTTTCTTCATCATCTTGGAGGCACGGATCGGAGAGAGGATGGAGTAGCTATTCTTTTGTCTCTTTACTTCTCTAATAAACTTGCTTTCACTTTACTCTATGGACTTGCCCCAAATTTTTTCTTGTGCAAGATCCAAGAACCCTCTCTTGGGGTCTGGATCAGGACCCCTTTCCGGTAACAGAGGTACCCAGCTAAGTCACTCCTGAATTCCTGAACCTCAGAAACAGATAATAAATGTTTGTTGTTCAAGCTGTTGTTATGCAGCAAGAGATGACTAATACAATTCCCTATATTAGGCACCTTGGACTCACACTGCTTGGACAGCTGTCTGAATATGAAGCTAATCTTTTCCCCCAGATTCTGCTATAATATGTAAATAAGAGTGGATGAAGAGGGGAACATTTCCAAGACACAACCAAATCTACATTGTCACTTTGGAAACTGTTACTCATGAGATTATAGTACTTGCTCAGAAGTCATCAGGAAACAGCCAAACTAAAATTTAAGTTTTCAGTGACTGGCTGGAACTCCTAGAGAAAAGAGTTAAATAAATGAGTAAAAATGTGAAATAAGACATGGAGTTGGGAATGAAATCATGTCATGAGAGTAGGTTTAAACTAGGAGGGAATTTTATTGCAAAGGAAAACATAAATCTCTTATCAGAGGGAATTTCAGAAGGATACTTTGCCACTGTGTTTCTAGTACTTTCCTGGTAATTCTAATTCCTCCCATGATTTAAATCAACATCATTTAAAAAAATTTAAGTTTCTATTTTAAATTCAGGGAGTACATGTACAGGTTTGTTGCAAAGGCATGTTGCATGAAGAGGTTTGGGATTCTATTGATCCCATTGCCCAGATAGTGTCTACCCAATAGACAGTTTTTCAACCCTTGATTCCCCCTCCTTTTGGAGTCCCTAGTGTCTGTTGTTCCTATCTTTATGTTCATGTGTACCAAGATTTAGCTCCCACTTATAAGTGAGAACATAGGATATTTGATATTCTGTTTCTGTGTTAATTCACTCAGGATGATAGCCTCTAGCTTCATCCATGTTGCTGCAAAGGACATAATTTCATTGTTTTTAATGGCTGCATAGTATTCCATGGTATATATGTACCACTTTTTCTTTACCCAATCCACCATTGATGGGCAATGAGGTTAGTCCCATGTCTTTGCTATTGTAAATAGTGCTGTGATGAACATGTGAGTGCATATATCTTTTTGGTAGAATGTAAATCAACCATTATTTATTAAGTATCAGATGAGTAAGATATGCTCTTTGTCCTAAAAATACTACTTGGAAATATCCTTAACTGTGAAGAAGGGTATATTGGCTTCATCATCCTCATTTAGTTCCTTTGTTTGTTTCTATGGTTCTGTATTAAGAAGCAGTTTTCATTTTCTTTTTTCTTTACAACAGTGTCACTTGCCAAAGCAGTTTTCTTATTTAAAATTTATCTCCAAAGAGAACTTATGTACCAAGAAGGGGAATGCTATGTGTATAAGAGTTACAGTTCACAGAGCAGGCATCACTGTTGATGTAAATCAATTAACTGGAATTGTGATTTATATACCTGCACTCTCCTGTGGGTTGTGACACCCCCAAGGAAGTGATAAATGCATTTGTGGCCTCACAAGGCAGAGAATAGACTCCCAGATGACTCAGTAGCCACATCAACTTGGTCAAAGTAGAAGAGGATAGGAAACAAAAATGAAGAATGAGACCACAATCTATATTCACTGTAAAAGGATCCTGTTTGTAGTGCTAGGGTAGCAGTCTTTGTTTATTAAGCATAATTCTATATAGACTCTACTGAAAGCACTTAAATATTTACAGGCTGGCTTGTGCTGCACATTTTTTTTGTGAGATATGGATCATATTACTCTCTGATACAAAATCATGGCTCAGGTTGGATTATTTGGGAGCAGAAACTGAGATGGGGATTTTTGTGTAGGTGCTTTGATGGAGAAGCGCTCTCAGAAGAAGGGGTGTGAGAGAAGCAGGATGGGGCTGAAGAGGGAGCTAGGCAAGGAAGTGATCTCTGCTGGTGACCTCCCTTAGCCTGAACCCATGGACCACTCCGGAGAATGATAGGAACCACAGTCGGTCCCACTTTGAGACAAGGAGCTGGCCTTTTATGGGAGTCAGTCGGTCATTGACTGTGGGCTGTTTCATGGGAGATGATGGAGCTGTAACCTTCCTGAAGTGACTCGTTTGGCTGAGGGCTAGTTTCCAAAGAAGGGAGCAGCTGTGAACCATTAGTAGATAGCACTCACTGGTATGTCCATCATCTTATGAAGGAAATCTTGGCAGTAAACCAACAGTGCCTACCCTAGGTCTGAAATTTTCTCATGGTCATTATAGCAGAGTCTGGCCAGATAGTCCCCAAAACTCCTTCCTTCTAGTTGGGTACACACCTTAATGATACTTCCTAGCCTCATTTGCCATATGACTGGTTTCCAACCAATGGAAAGAGAGGTGATTTTTGCCACCTTTGGGCCTGACCCACCCATAAACCCCAATCTTTCCAGCTCTTCTGAGTTCCCACTTGCTTTCTTCTCTGACCACTAGATGCAGAAGATCTAGTGGAGGACTTTGAGGTCCTAGGGGATGGAGGAGCCAGTAGACAGTGTCCCTGAATGAATATGACTAAAACCACCCTTTCTACAGGGGTGACATAAGCATGAAATAAACCAGGATTATGTTAACCCATTGACATTTAGGGATTGTTACAGCAGTTAGCCTACCCTGACTCATTTGCTGAACATTCAATTTTTCAGAAACATAACCAGCTTTGGAAAATTTGATTTTCAGAATTCTATCAATTTAATCAATTATAATCCTTGCTCTCAACTCTATCATGACTAAAACGCTGAATAACTGAAAAATTTTTTTCTTAGTCTTTAAAAAAATAGAAAAAAAGCTCTAAAAAATAAATCTCTAATGATACATTTGAGTATTACGGGCAATTTTTTGAAGCACCATGAAAATATGCGATCATGATAATAATTGTCCAAAACCCTGCTCTGGGAAACAAAGCAAGAAGCTGCTTTCCCAAGGTTAACAAGTAGTGAGAACTGTTAGCTCCAGCTTGTCTGACTTAACTATTGGGCTTTACCAGTGCACGGAAACCTTTTAACATTTCTGCTCAGCCATTCCCAAGATCACCAAAGGCTTAATTCCATGGAGAGGGGTGAACTGCCTGATACTTTACATAACAGGGCAGGAGGGCTGCTGAAAACAATTCTTTGTTACTTGAGAGCAGCCACCTTCTCAGTTTGTTGGGCTTCAGAGGACAAAGTCAGTATACGAAGAAAGAGGGCACATGATCACACATCGGTGTGGGTGCATGTGCACACACAAAGACACACACACATGCACACAAGGGTGGGTGCAAGATATAACTTCACCAAAATTCCATTTTTTTAAAGACAGGGTCTTGCTCTGTTGCCCAGGCACCATCTCAGCTCACTGTAGCCTCGACCTCCCAGGCTCAAGTAATCTTCTCACCTCAGCCTCCCAAGTAGTTGGGACTACAGGTGCACACCACCATATCTGGTTAATTTTTGTAGTTTTTGTAAAGATGAGATCTTGCTGTGTTGCCCAGGCTGGTCTTGAACTCCTGGGCTCAAGCAATCCATCGGCCTTGGCCTCCCAAAGTGCTGGGATTACAGGCCACCATGCCCAGCTGAGAAAGTAACTTGTAAGATTCAATTGTCATTAGTGGTTTGTGGGGCACATGAGGGTTGAAAAACTGAAACCCCTCTCTTTCTTGATGAGTTTAGAACTACCTGGGTAAGGTCCATGTGCACATCAGCCCTGTTGTTGCTAGACTTGGATTGGAGATGCTGATTAGTATTGTGGCCACACTCAGGCTACTTCTTACATTTTCTGTCCCCTTCCTTCTCCCACCTCAAACAGAGTCTATAAAACAGACCCATATCTTGGAAGCTGCAAGGAAATTGCTGTCTTCTAATCATCAAATCCCGCAGGTGATAACAGAGAGGCCCCAAACTAGGTGTGCTTTCTAGATAGACTCAGGGTTAGAGTGGGGTAGAGTGGAGTCCCTTCGGAGGGCAACAGAATTCAGAGATGGTAGTAGGAGAGAGAGTTTGGGGGCGGGGGGGGGGAGAGAGAGAGAGAGAGAGAGAGAGAGAATATTAGAGAATTAGTCTGTTCTCACACTCCTAATAAAGACATACCTGAGACTGGGTAATTTATAAAGGAAAAAGGTTTAATTGACTCACAGTTCTACATGGCTGGGGAGGCCTCACAATCATGACAGAAGTTGAAGGAGGAGCATAGGCACGTCTTACATGGCAGCAGGCAAGAGAGCTTGTGTAGGGGAACTGCCCTTTATGAAACCATCAGATCTCATGAGACTTAATCACTATCATGAGAAGAGCATGGGAAAGACTCACCCCCATAATTCAATTACCTCCCACCAGGTCCCTCTCATGATACATGGGAATTATGGGGGCTACAATTTAAGAAGAGATTTGGGTGGGGACACAGACAAACCATATCATGGGTGAAAAGAGAGAGAGAGAGAGAAAGAGGACACTGAACCAGGAATAATCAATTTCTTCTCCCTTCATCACTTCTCTCACTTCTCTTTTTAACCATCATTCTCAGCAAACTGACACAAGAACACAAGATCAAACACTGCATGTTCTCACTCATAGGCGGGTGTTGAACAATGAGAACACATGGACACAGGGAGGGGAGCACTATACGCTGGGGTGTGTTGGGGGGAAATAGGGGAGGGACAGTGGGGGGTGGGGAGTTGGGGGGAGATAGCATGGGGA
>CAUYQU010012654.1:0-16449 GCA_963574635.1 Cheracebus regulus | reverse complement strand
AAAGGGAATGCTTCCAGTTTTTGCCCATTCAGTACAATATTGGCTGTGGGTTTGTCATAAATAGCTCTTATTGTTTTGAGATGCATTCCATCAATACCTTGTTTATTGAGAGTTTTCAGCCCTTTGTGCAAATAATGCATATTATAATAATTATATACTTTTTATCACATCCATGAGACTGAAAAAGTCTAAAATGGTGATAGTACTTTTTGTTTGCCAGAGTGTGAAGGAAAAGAAACATTCCTATACTTTTTTTGTAGAAACCTAATTATTGAGAGGTCATCAGAAGATAATTTTATAATATCCATCATAATTCGTAATGTACATTTTTTAAAAAATGGTTTTACTTCTAGGAATTTATCCTCTGATATACATGCATGTCCTAAATGAAGACATAAAGAGAGAGGAATGTTTATAATAACAAAATGTACTAAACAACTCAAATTTTCATCAGTATGGATATACTTACACAAATTATGATGTTTTTCATTTTGTAAGATGCCTTGCAAACATTGAAAAGTGAAGCAAATTTTTGTCTTATGTAGGTTGTGTTTTTAAAAATAATTCACACCTGAATGGAATAGAAAAATATTACAACATTCTGCAGAATCTAGAATACTTCCCGGTACAGAAGAAGAATTTTACTTAAATGGTGTTTTGTTCACTCATTACTTCACTAAGTAATATATTTTATACATTTATTTTCTTGTTGGTCATCCTGAATTATGTATGCTAAAATAACCAGCAGTACAAATATTTATTTAAAAACTGAAAAACTGACCAGATGTAGTGGCTTATGCCTATAATCCCAGCACTTTGGGAGGCTAAGACAGGCAGATCACTTGAGGTCATGAGTTTGAGACCAGCCTGGCCTACATGGCAAAACACTGTATCTTCAAAACAAACAAATAAATGAAAACATAAAACAAAAAAAAAACAAAAAAATTATCTGGGAATGGTGGTCAGCTCCTGTAGTCCCAGCTACTCCAAAGGCCTAGGCACTAGAATTGCTTGAACCCAGGAGGAGAGGAGGTTGCAGTGAGCTGAGATTGCACACTGCACTCCAGTGTGGGTGATAAAGTGAGACTCTGTCTCAAAAAATAAAAATAAAAAAAGTAAGAAACTACTTTTAGTAGCATCTTCTTAATTCAAATCTACAAATGAGGATCTTTGAATATGTTCCTTTAACCATTAATTAATACATTTTGAGCATCTGAAAAGTCTGTACTAGATGTTTTGGGTGTTACAATTGCAGCATCCAGTCTAAGGGGCTAATAGTCTAGTAAGGGGAAGAGATGATGAAAATCAAATAAGCAAATGGATGAGTAATATAACTTCACACAGTGATAAATATATTCATTAAGAAACCACAAGTTTGATTCCTGCAGACAAATCTCTGCTTCTTTCAATTATTTGCACATACTTCACTTATTTATTGAATATCTACTTTATAAAAAGAACAGTGCTAGTGGCTGTGGATATGATAGTAAATAAAATATCTCTTACTTCATGGTTTTATAGTCCTTGATGTAGCAGTGGTTCTCAAATTGGAGGAATAGGGGTGTGTAAGCATAATCTGAAATTTTTGTCAAAGTACACATAGCCACCTTATATCCCCTTATTTAACTTTACTGGACCCACATCATTCTTTTGGGACTTTATGGTGCAGAATGTGTGAATGACACGTGGGTTTTGAATACTCATTGTTATATACTCCCCAGAAAATAAAAAAAGGAAGTATAACATTTATCTATGTCTCTGTTGTATAATAAATAATACTGTGAAAATACTAGTTAGAATTACTCCCCCAAGAATTCTCTGGCACAATTCTTTATGTTCAGAAATGATGCTACTGACTACTAGAAGCAAATGTGACTTCAAAGTCAGTGAGCAAAGGGGACATAAATATCTCCCCACATATAAAACACAGTGCCAAACAAGAGTCAGAAGAGTCAATAGGAAGATGAGTCAGCTTCATCATTTGTGTCACGAAGATAGAGCCACCAGTTGATTTATTGGTTTGCTGCTTTACGCACAGTTTTGGCAACACATGAAGTCAGCTTTGGAGTTCAGTTTTCCAGAGACAGTCTGAAAGGGAGGGAGAAAGAGAGACAGAAGATGAACTAAATGTATTTATAGGTTAATTTTCTCTATGGGGTATCTCAGTTTGTCTTTAAAATTGAGTATCTACTATGCATCCAAGGTTGAACTCAGTCTTTTGTCCCTTTTTCTTTGAAATTCCTCCATCCTGCCATCTGTCCCTGCAGCGTCTTAGACTCAGAGTTCCAAAGAACATGCAGAGGGCAGAAGAGTGGTTACTTGAAAAATTCCTGGGACCCTGACAACTCTCTAATTTGAGAACTTCATAACCAGACTTCTATCAAAGAGAAAAATTTATTTCTATTTGTTAATTTAGTGTTATTCAGGTCTCCCTCTTAATATGAATATACCAGATCCTCACCTACAGATGTGATCATATATCTACATAAAGGGACGATATCAGACAACTTCTGGGTTGTAAACATAATGAGTATTTTTATAGGAACTTATTATCCAACAGAGACATTCAAATCTTACAGTTAATTTTTTTAAGAAACCCACATTTCAATACACATATTCAGCAATCATTAAAACAATAATAAAATATTTGTATGTGGAGAGGAGGTTAAAGAGATGAAATTCGAGAATTAGAAAGCTCTAAAAAACTTTATTATGTAGTAACAAAATACATAACTCCTTCCAAGATTATCTACAAATTAGTGGACATTTTTGTTCTAAAAGAATCTCTTTTGAGAGAAGTCTTAAGAACCCAGATCTACATTTTACACAGAAATCAAAGTCCCAAATGAAGCCAGAGTACTTTAGAGAATGAAAAGCAAATGAGGATATAATTCTATCAGATATCAATAATTAGTATAATGCTGTATTAACTTGGTGCAGCATGGATGCAAGGATTGACCAATGGAAAAGAATTAAAAGTCCAGAAGCAAGCCCACATATATACAGAAAACATAACTTATAACTAATGTATCATTTTATATTATGGATTCAAGGATGTACTGTTACTATTTATCAGTATTTAGAGTTAATGTGAGCAAACAGGATAGTAGTAAAATACCTTTTTATCTGTAGTTCTATCAATATCAATATTTATGGGGAGCTACATAAAATAGGTCTAAATGAAATACAAATGATGGATTATGAGCAAAGTTAGACTTTTCATAGAATAACATGTCATTGTTGTGATAAGCATCACCAATGACATTTGCTGAAAATATTGATAATCTATTCAAAATTAAGATGGATCATTTGTGAAAACCACTAAATGTGCTCTAAAATCAATCAGCTATACATCATAGCCCATTAATTAAACTGCCTCCCTCTTGTCAAGGACTCCAGGCCATACCTTAGCATCTTCTTCAAAACGCTTTGGTAGAAGAGTCATGCATCAAAATAACAAACACCTCTGTGTCTGACCAGCAACCTCACATCTCTGCAGAATCTCATGCCATCTCAAGGAAATTTTTGTTTTTTTTTTTTACTCTTTATACTTCTATGTCGAAGCAAATGAATCACAACACATTAAGTTGCCCGGTAGGCAGTTAGATTCCACTAGAAACCTGACCAATTAATAGTTACCTAGGGGTGACAAATAACATTAGTTGAAAACATTTCTTCTTTACTAAAATTATTCACAAATTAAATGTACCAACCTGTCATAATTCTGTTTTGTTGCAGTTAATTATATGATTATTTAAATATTTTAATACCCAACTGTAAATACTGCTAAGTTTTCCTGTTAGAATTTCCATTTCTACTTTTATTATTATATAATAAAGTGTTGTAGTTTAATTTTTACATTTCATAATTTTATGTACATGGAATCATAGAATATGTGCTTTTTTTTGACTGGCACATTTTACTCAGCATTCTTACATTGTGATTCATCCATGTCAATTTGTGTACCACAAATTTATTATTTTGTATTTCTGAGTAGAATTCCATTGTATTGATATGCCACAGTTTATTTAACCATTCATCTGTTGATGTACCCTTGGGTTATTTCCAGTTTTGGGTTGTAAATAAAGTTGCTGTGAAAATTAGGATACAAGTAATTTTATGGAAATACATCTATAAATATTTATCCTGTGAAAATATCTAAGAGTGAAATGACTACAGTTTCTTTTTAAATTCACCCATGAGTTTAAGTAGCTTTTTTGTGTAATCCAGAAGCAGACAAAGTTTCTTTGTTGAGTGTGCAGACGATAACTATTTTAGGCTTTGTAGGAAACAAGATCTCTATCTCCTCTTCTTTTCCTATTCCTCCTTCTTTTTCTTCTTCTCATCTTTTTAGATTAAACATCATACAATGTATAGGAAATAGGCCACATTTAATCAGTGGGTAGCAGTTTGCCTGTCCTCGCTGGATTTCCTACTTAGATAACTATATTATTTAACACTAAAATAATTATACTTTCTGTATTAGTCCATTCTCACATTGCTATAAAGGTACTACCTGAATTAAACTAAAAAGCTTCTGAATAGCAAAAGAAACAATCAGCAGAGTAAACAGGCAACCCACAAGTTGGGAGAAAATATTCACAATATATATACCCAACAAAAGACTAATATTCAGAATCTACAAGGAACTCAAACAGATCAGTAAGAGAAAAAAAACCCCATCAAAAAAAGGGTTAAGGACATGAACAGAAAATTCTCAAAAGAAGATATACAAATGGCCAACAAACATAGGGAAAAAATGCTCAACATCACTAATGATCAGGGAAATGCAAATCAAAACCACAATGTGAGACCACCTTACTCCTGCAAGAATGGCCATAATCAAAAAAATCCAAAATAATAGATGTTTGTGTGGATGCAGACGTGGTAAAAAGGAAATACTTTTACACTGCTGGTTGAAATATAAACTAGTACAACTGCTATAAAAAACAATGTGGAGATTCCTTAAAGGACTAAAAGTAAAACTACCATTTAATCCATCAATCCCACTACTGAGTATTTACCCATAAGAACAGAAATCATCACATAGAAAACACACTTGCACACATATGTTTATAGCAGCACAATGTTCAATTGCAAAAATATGAAACCAACCCAAATGCCCATCAATTAATTTATTTGCCCATCAAAGAAATTGTGAGACACACACACACACACCCACACCCACACCCACTCACACCCACACCCACACCCCCACCCACCGTGGAATACTACTCAGCCATCAAAAGTAATGAAATCATGGCATTCACAGCAACTTAGATGGAATTGCAGATTATTATTCTAAGTGAAGTAACTCAGGAATGGAAAACCAAACATTGCATGTTCTCACTCATAGGCAGGAGCTAAGCTATGAGTATGCAAAGGCATATGAATCATACAATGGACTTTGGGGACACAGGATAGGGTGAAGAGGGATGAGGGATAAAAGACTACACATCAGTACACAGTGTGCACTGCTCAGTTGATGGGTATGCTAAAATATCAGGAATCACCATAAAGAACTTATTCATGTAACAAAACACCCCTTGTTCCCCCTAAACCTATTGAAATAATAAAAAGAGATACTACGTGAGACTGGGTAATTTATAAAAAAAAGAGATTTTATTGACTCATAGTTCTGCATAGCTGTGGAGGCCTCAGGAGACTTACAGTCACAGCAGAAGGCAGAGGTGAAGCAAGCACCTTTTAATCAAGATGTCAGGAAAGAGAGAGAGTGTGGAATGGGGGGAACTGCTGAACACTTTAAAAAATAACAGCTCTCGTGAAAGCTCATTCACTGTCAGAAAACAGCATGGGGGAACTACCCCTATGATCCAGTCACCTCTCATCAGGTCCTCCCTTGGCAACTGGGCATCACAATTCGAGATGAGATTTGGGTGGGGAAAGAGAGCCAAAACATCTCACTTTCTTTCCAATTTGGACCCCTTCTATTTGTTTTCCTTTTCTAATTCCACTGTTTAGAGTCCCCAATACAATGTGGAATACAAGTGGTGAACAGTGGACAGCCTTGTTTTGTTCCCAGCCTTAGTGACAAAGCATTTAGTGTTTTTCATCAATACATTGTATCATATTGAAAATATTTTTTCCAAAAGCAACTTACAAAGACAAAAATTAATGTAACTGTTAACTTTTCTTATAATTTCTCAGTAAATTTTGTTTCACACACTAAAATACTTTAAGTCTTAAATGATTTTCAATAAAATTTAACCATTTCATTTCTAAAGATGTTGTATATTTTTTTGCCCGTTTTATTTTCAATTATATTTATATGGATTGCCAAAATTTTCTATCTACTGCAAATAGAGATATATAATTTTTAATTTGGTTTTGTATTCAAAATTTATCTCTCTGATTGTTTTTCATAACATATCTACAACATTTGTGGGGCTAGCTGTGTAGAGGAAGAGTTACTAACTCCAGCCTGTGTACCAAATCCAACATGCTCTTTGTTTTTTAAAATATTGAAACACAACCACAATCATTTTAATGAATTGTTTCTTGTTACATTTATGTTACAGGCTTAAATATTTTCAAAAGGGACCACATGGCCCCCCAAAATCTAAACTATCTACTATATTGCTCTTTACATAAAGTTTGTCAGCCTCTGATGTGGATAATCATATGGACAAAAAACAAACTAAAATACTCCTACAATATTTTCCTTTCAATTGTCACACCTTTTAATTATCATTCTTAATATATTGGTTAGGGCATTCAATATAACATTGAAATGAAAGTATTCATATTGGGTGACTTTGCCTTGTTCCTATGCCATACAGAATTGCTCTCAACAATATATCATCAAGTATGATTGATTATAATTAGTTAAATTCAGCTCAACTTTGATCTTTCTTCTCCATTTTACTAATTTGGCTGTCATAGACTCTTTCTTTTCATCTAGTGTTCATAGTGGAGAAAATCTGCAATATGCATAATTTGTTTCTCAAATCTAATATATTTGATCATTGTTACTGTAATCCTCCTCATGGAAAATGCAAAGACCTTAGATAATTTAATTATTTTTAAACTTTTCCTTTCTTATGTGCTTTGTTTTTCTGCATTCATACATGCAAATATATCTGCAGATATGCATATGTACTCCCAAACATTGTTTTATACAATAAAGGTTCATTTATACTTATCTATATATTTAAAATTAAGTTATTTCTCCATTTTGCTTTGTGAAACTTCTATTTGATATCATATTCCCTGCAGCCTAAAGTATTTATTTTAGAATTTCTTTTAGTGCAAATTTGCTTATTACAATTCCTCCTAGCTTTTGTGGGTTTATTTACTTTTATTCTTTTAAAAATATTTTTGAGAATTATAAAATTATACTTTGACAGTTACTGTTTTTTTCAAACCATTTAGGATGCCATTTCACTTATCTACCTTCCATTACTGTAGTTAAGAAATCTGCTGTCAATCACCCTTTCACTCTTTTGATTGATTTTTCTTTTATTCTTTTTTTCTTTTAGATTTCTTATAATGTTTGTAGGAATGGATTATTTTTTTAATAAATCTTACTTGGATGTTGAATATGTGAATTGGTATATTTTATTTGTTTTGGAGTTTTTTTAGACACGATCTCTTTAAGTAATGACTCTGCTTCATTTCTTTTCTCCTTATCTTCAGTTAAATAAATGTTAGATATTCTCACTTCATCCTCTCTGTCACCTATTCTTTTTTAATTTTCAAATTTAATTGTTCCATTCTTCAATGTGTATAGCTTTTTCTGATCTATTTCTCAGTTTACTACTTTTGTTTCAGCTGTATTTAATAGACTATTTAATTTGTCTATGAAATTCTGCTCATTTTTTCCCAAATTTATTTCTATTTTTTTAAAGTTAGATACATTGTATATTAATTTCTCTTCAAATTTGCTGAACCTATCCTCTCATCTTCACTCTATTATTGTAGCAAACCAGATTTTATTGTTGTATTTTTAGGTTCTATAAATTAAGTTTAGTTCTTTTTTAAAAATAAAGCTTGTATTTTAGAGTGGATTTATATTTACAAGAAAGATACAAAAATAACACAGAGAGATTCCATATATCACCCACTCATTTTTCCTTATTAATATCATACATTGGTATGGCCCATTAAAAAATAGACTAATATTGCTACAGTGTTATTAACTAGGCTCCATACCTTATTGAGAATTTCTTAGTTTTCATTTAATTTCCTTTTTCTGTTTCAGAATCCTGTTTAGGATACTGCTTTATTGCTCAACTGTGTTTTTGCTTTGCACATTGGGAGCTCTGTTGTTTGCTGTGTCCCATTGACATACTGCCATCACCATAGGGTTATCTCCAATACTTTAATGTTTTGTGATAATTAGCTCTGTGCTTAGATCTGCCAGATATCACTTAACAGGTAGCTCCATGTTGACAGACATCACTTAGTAAGTGGCTCCATGCGTGGCCCGAGTGAAATCATGGCAGAGTGTATATGTATGTATGAGTGTATGTTTGTATATGTGTGTGTGTGCATGTACATGCAGTTTGTTTATGGGTGTTTCACTGGAGTAAAGCTGGAATTGCTAACAAACAAAAAAACACTTTTGTTAGACATTGTTTTCTCAGTTTTTAGCTAAAGAGGACAGGCTTTTAATGGAATTTTATCTGTTGATGCCTGTCTGTCATTCTGGATCAGCGGCCTTTGTATTTCGCTGTGTAGGATATATGGGGAGCAACAAGGAAATCCAGGGAAATCATCTCTCTGACGCTTCTCAAGTCCTAATGTTTCTAGGCATCCCATCTTTTTCTACATTTAAGAGACTCCCTGTGCTTGTTTGTTCTGTTTTCTCAAAGACAGGTAGGACCTGGGAAAAAGGGGGCCACTCTATGTTGTCTGAACCAGAGCTTCTTTATAGCATTTTAAGTTGTGATTATTATAGTTTTTGATGTATAATTTCTGGAAGATTTTTCAAAAATGTTGTGTAATATTTAAGAACCTCTAGTGTGGCACCACAGTTTTCAAACTGGCTTTTGTCTCCATGAGCTTAGGTAATGTAGTCATATTATAGAATGTTTTGACAATTTC
The DNA here is from genome assembly GCA_963574635.1 of Cheracebus regulus. NCBI lineage: Eukaryota > Metazoa > Chordata > Mammalia > Primates > Pitheciidae > Cheracebus > Cheracebus regulus. The sequence goes on along the minus strand of CAUYQU010012654.1, from coordinate 7,383 downwards.
ATTATTTGAAGGGCTGTGGTTTGTTTTTGTTGTCTATTGCTTTTACTACTTCTGAATCATAGTGTCTTCTCATATGTCTTTTTGATTTTGCACTGCTTATTACATTTTTAAAATATTGTTTGTTAAAATATTTTGAGGATTAGGATGATGTTATATTCCTCCAAATGGTTTTATTCTGCTCTTTCCAAATACTTAGACACACAGATATTCTAGGATCATATTACCAATTGTTTAAACCTCAGGGTTTTCGGAGACAAAGATTGACTTCTACTTTTACCCTACTCCTAGAGTGTAACTCTAGGATCACAGCTGAGGACTGATGGTGGTCCTTTCAGAGTTCTTAACCCAGGTTTTGTCAGTCCTGACAGGCTATGTAAAGAACTATTAATATTAAGCTTCTCAGCTGCTTCCTTAAGGTTAGCACATGCCCTCAAGATCAAAAGATTTTATGTGTGGGCTTACCCTACTGAGCTCTTGTCCATTCCTGGAGCTCGTTGCACTATTTTGGTAGATCTTAAATGCTTTTGAGTGTATCAACTTTTTCAATATTTGCCATATCTTTTGTAAAAATAATCTAACTACTTAATTTTCCTTAGGAGAAGCAATAGTTTAAATTGGTTTTTCATCATAATGCTTTTATTCCACAAGTTATTGAAAAAGGTTTTTCTTTTTAATTTTTAAGTGCATAGAGTTTTTAAGCTGTGTTTTTATTATTAAACTTTAATATATTTACATAAGGACAAATGAAACTTTGTAACTGTTTTGAAGTTGTTGAAACTTTATTTCTTGGCCCAGTTTATGACTAATTTTGATGAATATTCAGATGTGCCTGAAAAGAAAAAATTGTTGGTTGCAATATTCTATAAAAGAACATTAGATCAAATTTCTTTCTAATTTGTCTCCTGTCTCTGTACTTTTCCTAATTTTGAAATTAGCCATGCATATTCCAATCTTATTTTTTTGTTTGCAACCGAAGGCAGGTCCCATTGGTCAGCTAAGATTTAATACATTGATTAGAAATTTTTGATTTCAGTAAAAGTTGAATTGATTATTGTATATAATGGATTGAGACTCCAAATTTCTAAAAGAGAATAATTAAAACTTCACTTTTACTATTAATTACAACATATTTGTGCTTCTTTTGTTGATACACTTTGGAAATTACCACCAAAGAAGATGTTGTCATTGAACCAATATAAACATAATTCAAAAGGAATAATCTGAAAGAAAAAAATAAAGCAAATTGTTGAAGTACATGCTGATACTGTTCCACTGATATAGGCTCTTGGTCACAATTATAAGCAACTTTGACAGGCAAGATTCAACGTCTTTAATTACCTTCATCTGTGAAAAGCCTTCATCTTCATTGTCCAAGCAGTTAGTTACAGAGAAAAGTGTTTAATTACACAAGACATTGGACTTTGTTTTTGGTGAAATTTGATGATTTCACTGAGAAAAAAATGCTTGGCGAAATTTATATGCTAAAGAATGCTGTTGATCTTTAGAAATAAAAAATAAAAAATGCTAAAAAAAAATTAATGAATCTTAACTTTATGCAGATTCATGACATATGTAGTGGATAAAATTGAACATCTGAGTAAAATAAACCTGAAGTTTCAAAGGACAAATTCCAGTATGACTTCTCATGTTTTGAACAGTTTGAGCAAAAACCTTGCTATAGATAATGTGAATTGGAGCTAAAAATAAGTTGTCTAATTTTTACCTTATGAAGCTCAGAAAAATACATTATTTCTTCCCAATTTATTTCACAGGAAAAATTAAATACCATGTTCTTTTGTAGAATATGAAGTTAAAATTTAGTTTCTTGAGCTCATATTTGAAAAATATTGTTAGAAGCTTGGAAGAAATATTTTTAGATGGTATTTATTTGCAAAAAGATGCTCAAGAGGCATTTGGAATTCAAATGTAACTCAGTTGCCAAACACAGCTTGCTAAATATATTATTTCATTATCATAAAATGCATTCCTATATATTCCCAATAGATAGACGAGGCTTTTTGTTTTGTTTTGATTTTTGGCCATTATGCCCCATGACACTCCTTTCATTTTAACATAAAAACACAGTGCTCATCTTCTTTTATAGAATTTTCACTTTGAAGCCAAAGTGGATTTACAAGAGGAACACCTTGGAATAAGCCAAAAATGACCCCATTTAATATGCAACTAGGAGGAAAAACTTAAGCAACAAACGTATCCTCAGTTTCATATTGTTTTCATATGAAGGACATTTAACTAAAACTACTTGTAATATGAAAATGGCCATTTCAGTTCATATTTACTGTTTTTATTTGTATTTAATCACAATATTTTATTCATTTTGAAAGGATTTTAAATGGGATTTGGATGGTTTTCCAAAGGAGGCAAAAGCTCTAAAATCTTAATGGTTTTACTAAAACTTTTCTAATTTAAAGTTTAATAACTTTTACTAAATCCTAAAGCAATTTAATATTCTTACAATCTTATTGATAAAATCAATTAAATAACTCAATAAAGTAAAGATGCTATAAAATATAAAACAAGTATCTCTGACATTAGCTGAGAATTATGATTTACACATTAAGCACATATGAGCAAATTAAAGTATAAAAACAGCAGAGTTCATAGATAAGACTATGGGCTAAATTTTTTGAAGACAATAATTTTGACAGTATATAGGTAGCCTGGTGAAGGAAACAATAGAAAATATCTCGAACATAGAAAGGTAGAAATTGCTATGGTAGAGGAAGCAATAAAATGAATTATAATGGGAACTTTGTTAAGTTGTTTACAATTAAACTTTCTATGTAGTCAATAGTAATTGATTTTACTGGTTCATAATAAAGCAATATATTGTTGGAATAAAGTGATGTACCAAAATCACAACATATCTTAATTTTAATAATTAAGAATTTAAAAGTAAAAAAACACAAACCAATAAACACAAAACTGAAAACCAGAACCTAGCAGAAATGTTAATCAAAAAGGTGAATAATTTAATCTAAATTTGAGAGCCTAAAGATATACATGGTATTTAAAGTCATGAAATTTGACAAGACTATCTAGTGGAAAAGTTTAGGGTAAAGAAAAAAAAAAATTCCAAAATTAAATTCTGAAAACCCTAGTATTTACAGAGAATTATAAACCATTAACCCCTATAGATAGCATTATTATATTAATACTGTAATCAATACTGTAATCAGTACTGTAATTATTTTTGTAATATTAATATTATAATAACTTTCTAAAATAAGGTTCATAGCTATATTATTTTCAGAATCAATGTTCATATGCTCAATTTTTTGCACAGATTAGGAAAAATGTTTGGGATCAATTGGACTCAGTGTATAGCTAGGCTAGTGTGATGAAAGGAGAGAGAAGCCAAAAATTAAGGATTTTTGCAAGTTGAGGATATTTGCAAGAAAGATTGCCAGTTTCAAGGCAGACCAAGGAATTTAAGTGAGATGTGAAGGAAGATAGAATAAGGTGGACAGACACTGATAAATAAGTGTAGTTAATTCCTTTCCTAATTCAACTAATATTTATAGAATTTTTATTATGGCTCAATATTGGAAAAATCATTCATTTTAGATGCTAAAGTCCACAAGAAAGATTTAAAAAGAAAGAAAAGAAAAGAAATGGAAATCAGATGCCAAGTCTTCAATAAAGGAGAGTTCACCTATGAGTAAAATGGTAATAAAGAGAGAAGTAGTTAATATAGCAAAATTCTTTGAATATCAAAAGAGAAGTACATTTTTCAAAAGACAAGTGGAGAATGCATTGGAATAAGCAACAGAGACCAAAGAGAATATCAATACCTCTTGAACCTGGGATGTTTTAGGATGAGAGAGAAAAATAATCCTGCAGCTGAGAAGTCTGTCAGGGGTAAAAGAGAGAACCTTGTTTCACTTGAGACAAGAAGAGAAGAGAGTTTTTGAATTTTAAATTTGAAATAAGAGAGTTTTAAGTCATGTATATATATGATTAACATTTACAGGATGAGGGTTTCAGAGACCAGAATGAAAGGTTTAAGAAAAAGATAGAAAAATTGAGGAAGATAAAAAGAAATGAGAGAAAGAGAATACAAAGTTACGGATTGTCAGGCTAGCTTGAGATTCTGCAGATTAACTGAGGGGAATAAGGACATTAGGCTTAATGAAAAGTAATTTGATAGTATTTGAAAGGACAATAAAAATTTTGTGCAGTGTTTCCCAGTGCTTTGTTCAGGGATGTGTGAATGCTCGGTTCACTTTGGAGTGCACCTCTGCAGCATACAGTGATTTACCTGGTAACTCCTAGGCTTTCTTCCCTGTAGACAGCTATTTCACCTTGGTATATAAACATTAGGCACTCAGTGATCTTGGTAAAAGATGCACCCTAGGCTCTAAAAATAAGAATGTCTGGAACGTTTTACCTTCCCCCCACCCCCAATTTCAGTGAGCATTGTTAAGAGAATGTGTGTGGTAAGAGCAGAAAGGCTGAGTTGGCTTTGGAAAAATTGTATTTTTGGCCATTTTTTGAAAGTTTGGTTTCTGAATATTGGTCAATTAGAAGGAATTTCAGTGTCCTGGAGGCTTAATAATTGCCTCTTTTGTGACCTTTATTGGAACTGAAAGTACATATTTGCTCACCTTTCCAATTTAGTGCTTAACAAGAGTGGCAAGTGGCAAGTTTCAGGCATTGATTTGAATGAGATTAGACTTCTGAATGTAAATGGTTTGGGGCTTGTAGGTGAAACAGTTGTATTTTATGTGGTGTCTGATCATTTATGGTACATCCTAATTATCATTGAAAGTGGTCTCTCATCACATATCAGTTTTAGTTGCTAGAGTTGGTAACCGTTTTCTGGTTTGATCAACTTTATTTCTTGTCTAACGATAAGAAGGAAAGAGCTTAATTTTTGTTTTTAATGAGGACCTAATTTTTTATTCCATGTGCTTTTGAACAAATTCGTTTAGCATCACTGTAACTTAGTTAATTCATCTCTAAAAAGGAGAGAAATTTTTTTCTCAAATTTTCTTTTGAAGGGTTTTATTTATTAAATAAAAAGCCTCTAGGAAGGTTGCTGACTTATATGAAAGACTCATTCAATGTTAGTTTTTCTAACACAAATTTTCTGTAACACTTCTATACTTTTAATATTACAAGAGCTATCCCTGTATCATAACATATATAATAAAGTAACAGATAATTACATGGTCTCATTCCACATGAACTATTCCTTTCCCATACACAAACATTCTGATTTTGACCATTCAGTAACAATATTGTAATAACATCCAAATTTTACAGTATGTAAAAAGAGAGGACAAAAATGATTATGCTTTTCTCAGACTGGAGTAATCAATAATAATGTTTGCACAATTAGTTTAATTAGAAACCAAAAGCTTTGACAAAAATTAGTAGTATTACTCATTTTCATTGCCAATATAAAAATTAGATACTATAAATTCTTGTAGTTTAGTGTAGAAGTTTGCAGCCGTGGCTAGCAATGAAAAATCATTCAGTGTAAGTATCACTGTTACTTCTACAGTAGTTAGACTCAAAAGGACCAAAGCTCCTTTTAATATACATAAATAGCAGAAATACTAGAGTGATAAATTTAAATGTCTTATTAATTATAGTACATATTGTGACTTGGAAATGTCAAAGGTAAAAATGCTATGGAATTTCAACTGTTAATACAATCATCTTTATACCAGATAATAGAGATTTTAATTTCACACAAAAACTCAGCATTTTAAATAATTTTATAGGCAACTTTTTTTTAATGCATGAACCTTTTTATGATATGGGCACTGAAAGTAAAGCAAGTAGTGGTAAAATTGGCAAACAGAATTGTTGAAACAGATGTAGGTATTTTATTCTTTTTGTGGCTATTGTGAATGGAATTGTGAATGGGATTGTGCTCTTGATTTGACTCTCACCTTGGACATTATTGCTGTATAGAAATGCTATTAATTTCTGTATATTAATTTTTTTCCTAAAACTTTGTTGAAGTTGTTTATCAGATCTAGGTATCTTTGAGTAAGGACTATGGGGTTTTCTCAGTACAGAATCACATTGTCAGTAAAGAGAGATAGTTTAAACTCCTTTCTTTCTGTTTGGATTCTTTCTGTTTCTTTCCCTTGCCTGATGCTGTGCCTGGGACTTCCAGAATTACATTAAAAAGAAGTCAAGAGAGTGGGAATCCTTTTCTTGTTTGTGTTCTCAAGGGGAATGTTTCTAGCTTTTGCCTGTTCAGTATGACATTGGCTGTGGATTTATCATAGATGGCTCTTATTATTTTGAAGTATGTTCCTCCGAAACCTACTTTGTTGAGGGTTCTTAACATGAAGAGATGTTGAATTTTATCAAAAGCATTTGTGAGTCTAGTGAGATGACTTTGTGTGGTTTTTGCTGTTAGTTATGTTTATGTGACGACTTACATTTATTAATTTATGGAATAAAGCTTACTTGATCATGGTGGTTTTGCTTTTTGTTGTGCTGCTGGATTTGGTTCTGTAGTATTACACTGAGGATTTTTGCATCTATGCTCATCAGGGATATTGGTCTGATGTTTTCTTTATTTTGTTTTGTTTCTGCCAGGTTTTGGTATCAGAATGATGCTGGCTTCATAAAATTAGTTGGGAAGGAGTTTTTCCTCAATATTTCAGAGTAGTTTCAGTATAATTAGTACTATCTCTTCTTTATGTTACTGGGAGATTTTGGCTGTGAATTCTGTCAGAGCTAGGGCTTTTTATGCTTGGTAGGTTTTGTTTACTGATTCAGTTTCAGAGCTCATTTTGGTCTGTTCAGAGTTTTAATTTCTTCCTGGTTCAGTCTTGGAAGATTGTATCTTTCTAGGAATTCTTCCATTTCAACTAGATTTTCAATTTGTGTTCATAGCAGTGTTTGTAATAGTCTTTGGTTTTCGTATTTCTATAAGGTTGGTAGTAATGTCTCCTTTGTTATTTCTGATTATGTTTCTTTGGACCTTTCTCTTTTTTTGTTTATAGTCTAGCTAGTAGTCTATCAACCTGATTTACTTTTTCCAAGAACCAACTTGTGCTGTCATTGATCTTTTGTAGGGCTTTTTTTTTTTATTGCATTTTAGGTTTTGGGGTACATGTGAAGAACATACGATATTGTTGCATAGGTACACACGTGGCAGTGTAATTTGTTGCCTTCCTCCCCTTCACCTATATCTGCCATTTCTCCCCATACTATCTCCCCCCAACTCCCCACCCCGCACTGTCCCTCCCCTATTTCCCCCCAACATACCCCAGCGTATAGTGCTCCCCTCCCTGTGTCCATGTGTTCTCATTGTTCAACACCCGCCTATGAGTGAGAACATGTGGTGTTTGATTTTGTATTCTTGTGTCAGTTTGCTGAGAATGATGGTTT
>CAUYQU010012653.1:0-21409 GCA_963574635.1 Cheracebus regulus | reverse complement strand
CAATGATGTCTGAAAGCACTAATACACTTAAGTACAAATGGGCCTCTCAGGTGACTAAGAGGCACAGAGGTAACTAAATGTAATCCATTATCAGTTTTACATAATGCTCCCCTCTCAAAGAGTGGTGTTAACCGTGTGAACCATATTCACTGGACAAGGTCAGAGAAAAGCATGTTTAGGACAATACAACCACGAGGCTACAAATCAAATTGGGGGCAGGAAGCACACAGGAGACTTCCATGGCCGAGACACTGGTGGTTATCCTTAGGTGTCGTTTAAAACTTCCAGGTCAGCGGGGTGTGGTGGCTCATGCCTGTAATCCCAGCACTTTGGGAGGCCGAGGTGGGCAGATTGCCTGAGCTCAGGAGTTCGAGACCAGCCTAGGCAACATAGTGAAACCCCATCTCTACTAAAATACAAAAAATTAGCCGGGTGTGGTGGCATGCGCCTGTAGTCCCAGCTACTCAGAAGGCTGAGGCAGGACAACTGCAAAAACCCAGGAGGCAGAGGTTGCAGTGAGCTGAGATTGCGTCACTGCACTCCAGCCTGGGTGACAGAGCGAGACTCCATCTCAAAAAAAAAAAAAATTCCAGGTCAAGGACATCTTTTATTCCAGTTGACTCAGTGAAATTAACACACTTTAAGATTGCAATTTTTTTTGTTTTCTTTTCAGAATTTCTGAAACATAAAGGACTCTCCAAACACCCCACACACCTCTAACAGGCCCCAGTGTGTGATGTTCCCCTCCCTGTGTCCATGTGTTTTCATTGTTCAGGACTCACCTATGAGTGAGAACATGCAGTGTTTGGTTTTCTGTTCTTGTGTCAGTTTGCTGAGAATGATGGTTTCCAGCTACATCCATGTCCCTGCAAAGGACATGAACCCAACCCTTTTTATTGCTACACCGTATTCCATGGTGTATGTATGTCACATTTTCTTTATCCAGTCTATCATTGATGGGCATTTGGGTTGGTTCCAATGGTACTCTACACGTTCAGAAAAACTTCACTAGTAACAAACTATAGAAACGATCCCTGAAAGTAGTCTTCCACATCAGTTTCTATCAAACGTGAACAGCATGCGGTAGCTCACCTTTCTTCACATCCCCCACAATGGTCTTTCACTTTTCTTCTGTGCTTGAATTTTTTTTTACATACACATCATTATTATGTGTACATATACATGTCTGTGTGTGTGTCTTCTGTACTTGAATTTTTTTACATACATATCATTACTATATATACATAAGTGCATGTGTGTCTATACACACACATACACGTCTCACTCCATCACTCAGGCTGGAGTACAGTGGCTGAATCATGTTTTACTGCAGCCTCTTAAACTTAAATGATTCTTTCACCTCACCTGCTCAAGGACGCAACACCACACCAAGTCAATTTTTAGAATTTTTTGTAGACTGTTTCACTATGTTGCCCAGACTGATCTTCAACTCCTGGGCTTAAATGATCATTCCACTACGGCCTCCCAAAGCCTTTAGATTACAGATGTGAACTACCACACTCAGACGAAAATATTTTACAAAAAACTGTTACAACTAAAATATGATCTATGATTGTGCCACTCTTCTCCAGCTTGAGTCCCAGAGTAAGACCTCGTCTCCAAAATCAAAACAAAAGATCTTATAACAAAATTGAACTTCTAAGTTTGTGTCGTCTGTTTTCCCTCTCTGCCCTCCAAGCTACCACTGTTAAATATAATGGGTATTGAGAAAAGTGTGAGATGTTATTATTATTATTATTATTTTTGAGACAGAGTCTCAGTCTGTAGCCCAGGCTGGAGTGCAGTGGCACTATCTTGGCTCACGGCCACCTGCGCCTCCCAGGCCCAGTTCAAGAAACTCTCCGGCTTCACCTCCTGAGTAGCTGGGATTGCAGGCACGTGGCACCATGCCCAGCTAATTTTTTAGTATTTTTAGTGGAGACAGGGTTTCATCATGTCGGCCAGGCTAGTCTCAAATTCCTGACCTTGCGATACGCCCGCCTTGGCCTCTCAAAGTGCTGGGATTACAGGCGTGAGCCACTGCGCCCGGCCTCTTTTTTTTTTTTTTTTTTTTTTGAGACGGAGTTTTGCTCTTGCTGTTCAGGCTGCAGTGCGATGGCACGATCTCGGCTCACTGCAACCTCCGCCTCCCAGATTCAAGCAATTCTCCTGCCTCAGCCTCCCGAGTAGCTGGGATCACAGGCATGCGCCACCACGCCCGGCTAATTTTATATTTTAGTAGAGACGAAGGTTTTCCATGTTAGGCTGGTCTCAAACTCCCGACCTCAGGTGATCCGGCCGCCTCGGCCTCCCAGAGTGCTGGGATTACAGGCGTGAGCGCCGCGCCCGGCTGAAAACTGTGAGATATTATGAATGAATTCCTATATTTCCTCCAGCTGAGAATAAGGTGTTCTGATTTGGCTCAAGTATTTTCTCACCGCTAGCTCCAGGGTCTAAACTAGCAAGTCAAATCAGGACATCTACAGAGGACAGTTGGCCAATTTCATTTTTAAATAGAAAGTGAAATAACTCCGTTAATGAGACTAATCCAGTAATTAAAACTAAAAAAGAGAAGTCAGACTGAGATGCAGCGAAGTCAGGGCATAATTTCTCTGAGACCAGCCACTTTATACAGAATGGCTGAGGAGCCTTTCTAAGTTGAGCAAATTTGGGCAACATAATTAATGCTTGTCCATTCAGCCCCTGCTGTCCCCTGTTGCTAATGGTCATCGCAGTATGTGTACAGCAGTGTGGTACAGCATGGTGAAAGAGGGGCTCAGGGATGGGATGAAGGTCTTCCCTGCATTATTAAAATGTTTAAAAAGTTGTCGAAAGGGTGTCCAAATATTTAACTTCTTACCCTTAAACAGCAAATAAGATGCATTATATAAGCCGCCCCAGGGGAGGGAAAGATCAAGTGCAGTTCAAGTCTCAGCTCACTTGTAAAGTAGCTGTTATTCCCTGGGCACGTGACCCCGCCTACTTGAGCCTGCTTCCCTGTCCGTCAAATGCACTGATGCTGTGGAGGTTGGGGGTGGGAGATGAGGGCCTGCGGCTTTATCCAATCAGTGGCGCTGGTGTGGGAACCGCCCAATCAGGCGCGCAGTCGGAGAGGGGGCGTGGCTTCCGGCGTGTGGCGGGGTCTTTGTCTCTCCCGATAGAGTTTAGGATCCATGTTTGCTGTTCCGTGTCCGCTGGTGACTTTGTCAGAGCCTCTGTTGCCCTGTGATCTGCAGGTCCTGGGAGACGCACAGCTAAGATGTCAGGACATTCTGGAAACTGGGAAATGGTGAGTATGCGGGGTTGGGCATCCGAGACGGGTGAGCGAGCTGCGAAACCAGCGGGACCGGCCTCCCCACCGTCCGCTCCCGGGTCAACGACCTGAGTGCCTGCTGGCCCGTCTGGCCCCAGGCCCCTCTGGCCGCAAGATGGCGGCTGGGCCCGCAGCCGAGACCCCCACGGTCCCGCCTGTCCCTGCGCCGCGCCCTGTCTGGAGCTCCTTGGGCAGCTTCTGCACCCGCAGCCCGGAGTAGTTCCCAGATTGTTCAGGGATTCCAGGCGGATCATCGGGGCAGAATCCCCCCTCGGTGTGTGCGTGACAGGGGCTGCGGCCCGTGGGGTCTTCAGTCTCTCTTGTTAAAAACTTTTTTAAAGGCCGGGCGCGATCTCGGACCACTGCAACCTCCACCTCCCTGGCTCAAGCGAGTCTCCTGCCTCAGCCTCCGGAGTAGCTGAGATTACAGGCCCCCGGCACTGTGACCTGCTAATTTTTGTATTTTTTAGTAGAGATGAGGTTTCACCACGTTGACCAGGCTGGTCTCGAAATCTCGCCCTCAGGTGATCCGCCCGCCTCGGCCTCCCAAAGTGCTGGGATTGCGGATGGGAACAACCGCGCACGGCGTCTCCTGTTAAAAATTAAAGGGAGTCCATTTTAAAACGGAAACGACATTATCTGAGCAAACAGCGACTGGTGACATGGAAAGCACCCAGTCATGATTTGTGCTCCACCTGAGGGGCATGAAGAAAAGGGTTTTCTATAAAGTGCTTGAGAAGGCAAACCAAATTCAAGAATTGGTTACATTTATGTAGTCTCCTCCCTTGCGTGGTCCAGGTGGAAATTTCTCGGTTATATAATCAGACGTTAAGTTAATTGCAGGTTTATGATTGGTTAGGCCTGAATTTTGTTTCTAAGATAGTAATTTGTAACAAATGCATTTGAGTTAGGTTTTAGATTTTTTTATCTAGGAACAACAGGGCACTTGAGCGACTTCAGTCTAATTTCCTGCTCTTTAACACTACACAAAAGGACTGCTTTTTTTTTCTTTCTGTGTCTTCCTGATGTATGCCAAGCAGGGCCTCTAATTCACTACCTTTTCCACTAGCCTAACTCAGGCTTGCAGTAAAATTATAAATTTCCGCTTTCCTTGCTACATTCTTAAATGTAGAAAATGAGGCCAATTTCTCCTCTCCAGTTTACCACACTATCAACTATTTGTCCTTTATTACATATTTCAGAAACAGCATTTTAATTGTTAATTGTGTTTATTTTTATTTTATTGAGACGGAGTTTCACTCTTGTTGCCGAGGCTGGAATACAGTGGCTCAATCTTGGCTCACCACAACCTCCGCCTCTGGGTTCAAGTGATTCTCCTGTCTCACTCCCAAGTAGCTGGCATTACAGGTGCACACCACTATGACCAGCTAATTGTTTTTTGTATTTTTTGTAGAGATATGGTTTCATCACGTTGGCCAGGTTGGTCTTCAACTTCTAACCTCAGGTGATCCACCCGTCTTGGCCTCCCAAAGTGCTGGGACTGGAGGTGTGAGCCACTGCGCCCTGCTTCATCTTTGTATTTTTAGTAGAAATGGGGTTTCACCATGTTTGCCTCCCTGGTCTTGAACTCTTTTTTTTTTTTTTTCCTTTCTTTCTTTTTAATTTTTTAATAGAGTGGGGTTTCACCATGTTGGTCAGGCTGGTCTTGAATTCCCAACCTCAGGTGATCCACCCGCCTTGGCCTCCAAAGTGCTTGGATTACAGGCATGAGCCACCACGCCCAGCCTCTTTTTTTTTTTTTTTTTAACTTGCTTCTCAGCTGCAAGTCTTGAACTCGTGACCACAGGTGATCCACCTGTCAGCCTCCCAAAATGCTAGGATTACAGGTGTAGGCATAAGCCACTGCACCTGGCCTAAAAGTGTTTTAAAAAATAATTTTGGTCACTTTTCCAATAATTTCCTGAGAGCATTTTGATTCCATATGTATATATATGCTGTTATGTATTCGAAATTTATATAACACAGATGAACACGGCTCCATGTAACTGCCTTGTAGGAGTTTATAGTTCATTAGCATAGACAGATGGAAAAATGATTAATTTATTCTGGAAAATAATGATTTTAAATAAAAAGACTTACAAGGTATTGGTAGCTGAATGGTAGTAGTGATCAATATTGCCGCAAACATAGCATTGGGAAATCGAGGCCTTTTTGTAGGAGGTGACAACTGAGTGTCAGAGTTTAATATAAGTTTTTGTGTCAATGCTGTTGCAGAGTATACCCCTTTAAATAAATTATTTAAAACAAATTTTGCCCCTTGACTCTGAAATGTATTTACAGATTTTCCCAGTGAAATAAAAATTCACAAGTGGCTGGGTGTGGTGGCTCACACCTATAATCTCAGCACTTTGGGAGGCCGAGGTGGGTGGATCCCTGACTCCAGGAGTTTGAGCCTAGCCTGGCCAACATGGTGAAACCCTGTCTCTACTAAAAATACAAAAAATTAGCTGGGTGTGGTGGCAGGGGCCTTAATCCCAGCTATTCCAGAGGCTGAGACAGGAGAATCACTTGAACTCGGGAGGTGGAGGTTGCAGTGAGTGGAGGTCGAAGCACTGCACTGCAGTCTGGGCAACAAGAGCAAAAGACTGTCTCAAAAAAATATATATATATGCAAGTGTGCAAACAGTTAAAAAACGTTCTTTTCTCAACCTAATTTTTATTCTTTTTAGACATTGGTGACCAGTCAGATGTTGGTATTGAGGAGAAAAGGCAGGAATAATTCCTACTATTGGATTCTTTTAATTTTTTTGTTGAGATGGAGTTTCACTCTTGTTGCCCAGGCTAGAGTACAGTGGCGGGATCTTGGCTCACTACAACCTCCGCCTCCCAGGTTCAAGCAAGCAATTCTCCTGCTTTATCCCCCTTCCCCAAGTAGCTGAGATTACAGGCATGTGCCACCATGCCCAGCTAATTTTGTATTTTTAGTAGAGACGGGGTTTCTCTGCTTGGCCAGGCTGGTCTCGAGCTCCTGACTTCAGGTGAGCCACTGAGCCAGGGCTTTTTTTTTTGGACAGAGTCTTGCTCTGTTGCCAGGCTGGAGTGCAGTAGTTATATATATATATATATATATATTTTTTTTTTTTTTTTTTCTGAAAGACAAGAAGAATCTATCCTATTATGGCAATGCAAGAACCTGAAAGCAAAATGTACCTGAGGCCCACAGTGGATACAGCACAGTGTCTCCTGGGAAGGTGGTCACTGAGTAATTTAAAAGGCAGGATGGAAATGGGAGAATGTTTTGAGTGATAGCATGGTCTGACTTGACTGAGTCAGACGTATTTTCGTTCCAGTCAGCACTGCCACTTCCTGAGTTTGTCACATTTGGAGGATTTTTTTCACTTATTTCAACTTCAAGTTTTCAATAACTGTAAATTACATTTTATCATTAGAGCCTAAAAGATTTTTTTAATAGTGTACATTTATTGAACACTTACTAAATACTGTATCCTATACATTTTCTCTAGAGAAGAATCTCCCAGCTTTCTACATGGCGTGGAGATAAGCGTGGCTTTCAAGTAAGACTCGGAATTTCTGAGAAATGGATGTTCAACCTTACTATGAATGCATAACATTTAATGCTCAAAACAACCCTATTTAGTACAAGTATATTAAATATATTTCTCTCTTTTTTAAAATTGTACTTTAAGTTCTGGGGTACATGGTGCAGATTTTGCGGGACTGTTGCATAGGTACACATGCCTTGGTGGTTTGCTGTCTCTAACCCCCCATCACCTACATCAGCCATTTCTCCAAGAGTTATTCCTCTCCAACCTCCCCACCCCCCACCTAAAAGATTTTTTAAAGTCAAGGACCATGAAACGTAGGTGTCAGAAAAATCTAGTGATATATTTTATTTGTTGAAGATTATTTTTTTTTTGTTTCTTTGTTTGGCTTTTCTTAGAGTTTCACTCTTGTTGTCCAGGCTGGAGTGCAATGGCGTAATCTTGGCTCACTGTAACCTCTGCCTCCTGGGTTCAAGTGATTCTCCTGCCTCAGCTTCCCGAGTAGCTGGGATTACAGGGATGTGCCATCACGCCCGGATAATTTTGTATTTTTAGTAGAGATGGGGTTTCTTCATGTTAGTCAGGCTGGTCTTGAACTGACCTCAGGTGATCTGCCCACCTCAGCCTCCCAAAGTGTTGGGATTACAGGTATGAGCCACCACGCCCGGCCGATACTTCAGGTTTTCATGTTGAAGTATAAAATTTAAGTGTCTTACAATCACCTTACAGTATTCTTCAAACACTGCGTTTGAATGATTCTGCTGTTTTCTTCAAATACTGGTCATTTGTTTATTTAAGTGACTAACCCTGACTGGGAAGTAGAAGCCTGAACTCAGTGACTCCAAGCTAAACATAGTTTTTCCTGCAAAGGGACATCATTAAAGAAGCAGTCAGTTCTGCGGAAGGAGCCTCCCCTGCACATGTCCCGGCCTGCTCACCATAGCCATGGACAGAGCCTTTACACTTAAGGAAGCTGCAGAGCCCAGAAAAGCTAGAAATCCATAGGCAGATGCAGTTGGGGTTGGAATGAACATGGGGTTGGGAGGCTCTTTCTGAGGATGGAGGTGTTATTGTCCTAGGGCTGTTTCTAGATTTTGTAAAATAAGACAAATTCAGATTTAGGTAAGAAGTTACTTAATTCCTGGCTGGGCACAGTGGCTCACTCTTGTAATCTCAGCACTTTGGGAGGCCGAGGCAGGTGGATCACTTGAGGTCAGGAGTTTGAGACCAGCCTGGCCAATATGGTGAAACCCCATCTCTACTAAGAATTTAAAAATAGTTGGGCGTGGTGGTGCACACCTGTAGTCCCAGCTACTAGGGAGGCTGAGGCAGGAGAATCTCTTTAACCCGGAAATCAGAGGTTGCGGTGACCCCAGTTTGTATCATTATACTCCAGCCTGGGTATCACAGTGAGACTTCATCTCAAAAAAAAGTTAATTCTGAAAGAGTATTGCAACAAGGAGAAAGCACCAACTATAAGATGTTGGAGGATCTCAAAGGTTAATCAGCCAAGATCGAGCCACTGCACTCCAGCCTGGGCAAGAAGAGCAAAACTCTGTCTCAGAAAAAAAAAAAATTGACTGCAAGCCAAGTTAGGCTGGCAGAACAGAGTAGTGGATTTGAGGCTCTGCTTGCCACACATTTGGAGAATGCAGGGGGACACCAGAGCCTTTGATTAAAGTTTAAATAATAGCAGATAATTAGACTGAAGTGGCTCTAGTGGGCCAAGTTCCTGTATAACAACAACAACAAATCAAACTCAAATGCATTTTTTTGTAAGTTACTACCTTAGGAAAAACAAAACTCAGGCTTAATCAACTATACATTTCCAATTAATTCCTGATTACATAACCTGAAAAGTCTCTCCTAGACACTCCAAATGAAGTGACTACCTATCTGTACCCAATTAATTTGCTTTGCTTCCTCACACATCTTATAGAAACCTTTTCTTGAGGACCCTCAGGTAGTCCCCAAACCACAAACCATGTCTGGGGGCTGTCCCACTGATTAATCATTGTTTGTGCATATTAATTTTTTTTTTTTTTTTGAGACAGAGTTTTGCTTGTTGCCCAGGTTGGAGTGCACTGGCACGATCTTGGCTCACTGCAACCTCTGCCTCCCAGAATCAAGGGATTCTCCTGCCTCAGTCAACCGGGTAGCTGGGATTACAGGCATGCACCACCACACCTGGCTGCTTTTGTATTTTCGGTAGAGAGGGGGGTGGGTTCTCCATGTTGGTTAGGCTGGTCTTGAACTCCCGACCTCAGGGGATCCATCCGCCTTGGCCTCCTGAAGTGTTGGGATTATAGGCATGAGCCACCGCACCCGGCCAGGTACAAGTTTTTTTTACCAGTCAAAATTTTAGCATCCCTATTCCTGTGCAAAGTGGTAAAATGTCTTCGGATTTTTCAGCGGTCCTTACTCCCCTTGTTTCATTTTGATCCATGTTTTCTAATAACCTGGTTTGTCTCTTCTTGCCTTCAGGCCATCAATCTTCAAATGGTCATGCAACTGGGAGACTCAGACAACTGCCACTTTTGCTGGGAACCCACAGGTAGGCCTCTGAGGGAGATCTGACTGTTGTTTGCTCAAAACAGCGCCCCCTGTCAGCAGAAAGCAGTTAAAATCAAATCGGATTTCATCCTTATCCTCATTCTAATGGCAGTTAGATGTACTTTTTTTTGTTTTTTTTTTTTTGTTTTTGAGATGAAGTCTCACTCTGTCGCCTAGGCTGAAGTGCAGTGGCATGATCTCAGCTCACTGCAACCTCCATCTCCCCAGTTCAAGCGATTCTCCTGCCTCAGTCTCCTGAGTAGCTGGGATTACAGGCGCAGGCTACCATGCCCAACTAATTTTTGTATTTTTAGTACAGATGGGGTTTCACAATGTTGGTCAGGCTGGTCTTGAACTCTTGACCTCATGATCCCCATGCCTCAGCCTCCCAAAGTGCTGGAGATTACAGGTGTGAGTCACCGTGTGGGGCCCAGATGTACTTCTTTAGATGGGAGAATGAAAACAGCCAAGTAACAAAAGGTTCCAGGAGAATCTCCAACCCACCTGCATCCTGGGAAGACAGGGTGAAGACTTGTGAAGTTTATGCCATTTGCAGGGGGGAGGAGCCTGGCCTTTCCTGTTTCTTTGTGAAGACATGGGATCAAATCAGCTTGGTGGACAGCTTGTTAGCAGGACCTCATCTCACTTTGCTATTTTTCCTTTTTCCTTTTCATTCAATAATTTTACTCCTCACCCTTCTGTGTGTCTGCAAGCCTAATCTTTCCTGGTTGTGTGACAAGAACCCAGTATTTCATTTTTCTTTTTAAGAGAGGAGGGTCTCGCTATATTGCCCAGGCTGGAGTGCAGTGGCTATTCACAGGCACGATCCCACTAGTGATCAATACTGGAGTTTTGACCTGCTCCATTTCTGGGTTCAAGCAATCCTCCCACCTCAGCCTCCCAAGTAGCTGGGACTACAGGCACTCACCACCGTGCCCAGAGAGAACCCAGTATTTTCTTTTCTTTTCTTTTGAGACGGAGTTTCCCAGGCTGGAGTGCAATGGCACAATCTCGGCCCAATGCAACCTCCGCCTCCCAGGTTCAAGCAATTCTCTTGCCTCAGCCTCTGGAGTAGCTGGGATTACAGGCATGCGCCACCACACCAGGCTGACTTTTGCATTTTTAGTAGAGACGGGGTTTCTCTATGTTGATCAGGCTGGTTTTGAACTCCTGACCTCTGGTGATCCCCCTGCCTTGGCCTCCCAAAGTGCTCAGATTACCAGTGTGAGCCACCGCGCCCAGCCAAGAACCCAGTATTGTCTACGACAATATTTTATGCATTTCGTTCAACACTGATTATACAATTATGGCTTTTCAGCAGGAAAAAAAAATAAGTCACAAAGCTTTTTTGAGCCCAGGGATTTTGAGAGCAGCCTGGGAAATAGCAAGATCTTAAACAAGAGTAAGAAAGCAGAAGGAAAGCAGGGGAAAAAACAAACAAACAAACAAACAGAAAAGCAGAAGGAGAGAAGCAGAAGAGGAGAAGGGAGGAGGTTGAGGTAGAGGTGGCCTACCTAGCCTGGCTGACCAGTCGAGAGCCTCGGAGTCGACCTGCGACGTGGCCAGACGAGTCCGTAGACCTTAGACAATGCAAGATGAGAGCCATTTTGTGGAACTCAGACATGGCTATGTGAGAGACAGATGGTCGATCTCAGACATGGCTAGGCGAGAGCCATCTGGTCTACCTCAGACAAGGCTAGGTGAGAGCCATGCAGTCAACCTTGGCTATTAGGAGGAGAGCCTTTTAGCAGGACTCTACCTCACTTGCCTGAGTTGTTTTTTCCTTTTTATTCAATAATTTTACTCCTCACCCTTCTATGTGTCTGTGGGCCTAATCTTTCCTGGTCGTATGACAATACCCCAGTATTTTCTACAATATTGTATACATTTCTTTCTACATTGATTATATAATTATGACTTTCCAGTGGGAAAAAAAATAAAAAGAAAGCATAAGTCACAAAGAGTTGTTGAGCCCAGAGATTTTGAGAGCAGTCTGGGAAACATAGCAAGACCTTAAAGAGGAGGAGGCCAGGCTTGGTGGCTCACGCCTGTAATCCCAGCACTTTGGGGGACTGATGTGGGTGGGTCACCTGAGGTCGGGAGTTCAACACCAGCCTGACCAACATGGAGAAACCCCATCTCTACTAAAAACACAAAATTAGCCGGGCATGGTGGCACATGCCTGTAATCCCAACTACTCAGGAGGCTGAGGCAGGAGAATCACTTGAATCTGAGAGGCAGAGGTTGCAGTGAGTCAAGATTGAGCCATTGTACTCCAGCCTGGACAACAAGAGTGAAACTCAGTCTCAAAATAAGAAGAAGAAGAAGAAGAAGAAAGCAGGAGAGGAGAGAGGAGATGGAGAAGAAAGTGTAAAAGAAGAAAGGGGAGATGGAGGAGAAAGAAAATTAGGGCAATGAAACAGTTCTGTGTTGTACTTTGAAAATGGGTATGTGACTCTAGACAGTTGTCAAATCTTATGAATATCATATTGCTGCAAAAAAACCAAAAACATGATTTGGGGGAAATTTAGAAATAATGCAGTAAAAAAAAAAAGAATTTAACCGCCAGGCACAGTGGCTCACGCCTGTCATCCTAGCACTTTGGGAGGCCAAGGCAGGTGGCTTGTTAGGGTCACAGCAAGGCAAGCCCATAGACCCCCTCCCCTGCTAAGCTGAGCTCATAACAAAACAGCCTTAAGCCTTGTAAACAGGGCACCTGGGTTCCAGGATGTGGTCGAACCCGGCTCTCGAACCCAGGTTGTTAACCCAATTAAGCAAAATGTCAGCTCCTGAGAACCAAGATGCGGTTTTTCTTAGACTAGCACTCGGCTACCTGCAAACCCTGCTATGTAACCCCCATAGTCTGTAAGCCAGGCTGCTGCCTTTACTGCCTGTAGTGAGGCAGCCAGCCTGTCAGGTTGAAATAAACTTGCTAAACCTAATCCTGGTATTGCTTCTCCATCCTTTCTGTCAACCTCACATGGATTACCTGAGGTCAGGAGTTTGGCCTCCCAAAGTGCTGGAACTACAGGCATGAGCCATCACACCCAGCCAATGGATTAGCAATTTTTAAAACTGTATTTTGGCATATATATAGATACCTACACACATACTACACACATGGTAATTAGTGCCTGCTTTTCTTTGAAGTTGAAAAAAGAAACGGAGAGTTTTAGAATACGTGCTTTAGTGCTGGACTGGAATTGCAAATATTTGTTGTCATTTTGAGAAAGATTCTTGCTTTGTCATCCAGGCTGTAGTGCAGTTGTGCATTCTTGGCTCACTGCAGACTCTACCTCCCATGTACAAGTGATTCTTGTGACTCAGCCACCCAAGTAGCTGAAATTACAGGTGTGCACCAACACACCTAATTTTTTTTTTTTTTTTTTTTTTGAGATGAAATCTCCCTCTGTTGCCCAGGCTGGAGAGCAATGGCATGATCTCAGCTCACTGCAACCTCCATCTCCTGGGTTCAAGTGATTCTCCTGCCTCAGTCTCCCAAGTAGCTGGGATTACAGGCATGCACCATCACACACAGCTAATTTTTTGTATTTTTAGTAGAGAGGGGTTTCACCATGTTGGCCAGGCTTGTTTCAAACTCCTGACCTCATGATCTGCCTGCCTCAGCCTCCCAAAGTGCTGGGATTACAAGTGCGAGCCACTGCACCTGGCCACACCTAGCTAATTTTTTTCTGTTTAGTAGTGATGGGTTCTCACCATGTTGGCCAGGCTGGTCTCAAATTCCTAGCCCCTAACCCACCTTCCTCAGTCTCCCAAAGTGCTGGCATTACAGGCATGAGCTATGATGCTTAGCTGGAAATATTTGGACAAATTATGTCTCGTAAATATTCATTGAGAGAGGGAGGCAGAGATAAAAAGATTTATTCATACATGAATGTATATTAATATATACATTTCCATACTCTGACTGCTGAAAGGGTTCAGAAGCAGTGACACCCCAGTATTAATGAGCACACCTAGCTCTCATATTATGGTTTCTAAATACTATTCTTCAATAAGAGGAAAACCACTATAGTAAAAACAGATAATTCTAGGCCAGGCATGGTGGCTCATGCCCGTAATCCCAGCATGTTGGGAGGCCAAGGTGGGTGGATCACAAAGTCAGGAGTTCAAGATCAACCTGACCAAGATGGTGAAATTCCATCTCTTATAAGAAAAATAATAATAAAAATAGATAATTCTAGTACTGGAGTGGGAAATCAAGTTAAGGCATAGTATCTTGTGAAGGCAGACAGTTAAAAGTGCTTTATGAACAACAGAGAAGACATGTCAAATGAAGCCATCCTGAAAGACTTTCCAGTAGTCCAAGCTGGAACAATGTGAGAAGCAAAATAAATAATCATAGCTTTGCATTATAACTCAGACAATATACGAAATATCCACAAATTCCTGCAGATATATGAAAAATTCAATAAGAAAAAAGAGGAAAGAGAAAAAATCTTTCCAGAATTCCAAGTACTAGTCAATGTAGATAGACATGCAATAGAGAAAATCACCACTAGACACCACAGTAATGATTACTGTAGACAAGATGTATTGAGGAATGCAGAAATTGTGGGTTAAATCTAAAGAGGAAACAGTGTGCTTGCATAGCCTCAAAATAACTGCCTCCAAATATTTATAAATACCATTTTCTCTTAATTTCTTCACAAAACTTTCGACTCCCACCTTAGACTTTCAAATAGCCTGGGCCATCTGAGACCCTGTCTGTACATAAAAAAAAAAAACACTGGCCGAGTGCGGTGGCTAATGCCTGCAGTCCTAGCACTTTGGGAGGCTGAGGTGGGTGGCCATGAGGACAGGAGTTTGAGAACAGCCTGGCCAGTACAGTGAAAGCCTATCTCTACTGAAAACAGAAACATTAGCCGGGCGTGATGGTGTGTGCTCAGGAGGCTGAGGCAGGTGGCTTGAACCCGGCAGGCAGAGGTTGCAATGAGCCGAGACTGCGCCACTGGACTCCAGCTTGGGCAACAGCAGAGTGAGACTCTGTCTCCAAAACACAAAAAGCCACCATGGCTGGCTGTTTTTTTCTTTTTTGTTTTCACCAGGAGCCTCGCTCTATTGCTCAAGCTAGAGTGCAGTGGCCTGATCTTGGCTCACTGCAACCTCTGCCTCCTGGGTTCAAGCGATTCTCCTGCCTGAGCCTCCGGAGTAGCTGGGATTACAGTGCACACCACCTCACCAGGCTAATTTTTGTGTTTTTAGTAGACCAACAAATGTTGGTCAGGCTGGTCTTGAACTCCTAACCTCGTGATCTGCCTGCCTTGGCCTCCCAAAGTGCTGGGATTACAGGTGTGAGCCACCGTGCCCAGCCAAACCCAAGTCTTTATTTTTACCTTATTTTCATACAGGTCATGTTTTTCAATTTTCAGTGATACACCTTTTTTTTTTTTTCCAGAAAATTTTTCCCTCACAATAATGATCACCAATAATGGGGCACCTAGCACAGTGCCACTAAGTATATATGGAACTGGGTTGATTCAGGAACAAAACCAACAACAGTAAGGTTGGTTCAGCAAATAATCATAATTTGGTAATACTGGTAAGACTCAAAGGCCAGGCTGGGCACGGTGACTCACGCCTGTAATCCAAGCACTTTGGAGGCCAAGGTGGGTGGATCACCTGAGGTCAGGAATTCAAGACCAGCCTGACCAACACAGTGAAACCCCATCTTTAAAAAAAAGAAGAAGAAAAAAATTGTGTTCTTTTTTTACCCCTAAATTTTGAATGCTACAGAGGGCCAATGCAGCATTTAAAAGAATGATAGACATAATTATTTGATATGTTAAAGTACATGGAAAGCATTATCAAATTATAATGTTTGAGGACAGGCATGGTGGCTCATGCCTGTAATCCCAAACTTTGGTAGGCCAAGCTGTCTCAGAAAAAAAAAATTATCCTGCCTTAGCCTCTCAACTAACTGGTATTACAGGCACCCACCACCACACCTGGGCAATTTTTGTATTTTTAGTAGAGATGGGGTTTCACCATGTTGGTCAGACTGGTCTTGAACTCCTGACCTCGCGATCCACACCCTTTGGGCTCCCAAAGTGCTGAGATTACAGGTGAGAGCCACCACACCTGGTAGAGTGTTGTGCCACTAAGGAGGTTCATGAATAGATGAAAAAAGACAAGTTGAGTACATGCTTCTGATTATTTTAGGATCATATTGTTTGGGCTGGGTAAGAATTGTGAGAATTCTAATGAAGAAACTGACTTATAAAACTGCTAATCCAGGCAAAACAAAAATTAATTGAGGCCAGGCGTGGTGACTCACTCGAGTTATGCCAGCACTCTGGGAGGCCGAGGTGGGTGGATCACAAGGTCAGGAGTTTAAGACCAGCCTGGCCAATGTGGTGAAATCCCATCTCTACTAAGAATACAAAACCCGGCACGGTGGCAGGAGCCTGTAATCCAAGCTACTCGGGAGGCTGAGGCAGAATTGCTTGAACCCAGAGGGCAGAGGCTGCAGTGAGCCAAGATTGGGCCACTTTACTCCAGCCTAGGTGAGAGCAAAGCTATATCTCAAAAAAGACAAGGAAAAAAAAAAAAAGATTCTGCATAGAAACAAAAGTTGTGCTATAAAAATATCACAGAAAATTAAATTTAAAATTGCTCATTTACCATTAACTCTATTTAGAATCTAATTTCTAAAATACATTTTTTTTACACATTTTATATTTGCCATGCTTTTTTGTAAGAATAAAACTTTTTTTTTTACAAAGAAAAACAAAGCTAACTGATGTAACCTTTTCACCTGTTAACAGTGTATGTCTGTTCTCTAACTAATCTGAAAGTTATACTGATAAGCAAATCTTCAGTTAAAACCAATTTTTCAGTGCATTAAAGAATACCAACTTTCTCATTAGAACCTACAAAGTACCATGTAAAATGACATGGCATGAAGACAACAATGAGAAAACTGTAGTCATAACACAAAAAAAGAAGAAAGGCTGTGATGCATATATAGTTGTAATACACATAACACAAAACTGAAGATAATCAGAAAATAAAAGCAGCAGAATTTGTGTTTAAATTCAGCAAGTCAGTTTTGCAGCCAGAAAATAAATGTCCTCTCCACATCATGAATCAATGTTATTTCTTCACCATTGCTATTTTCTATCTCTGACTTGAAGTTACAAACTAACTCCAGTAAAAATATTTATGACTTACTACAAAGCATGTTTTACTCAGAAGAGCTGTCATGTTTGTTTGCTACATTTATATGTAAAAAACATCCTCATGACTTATGAAGTCTCCCTTGTACTTACCAAAGCAAATAAGCTCAGTCAATAGATTGACTTATGTCAATTATAAAAAGTGAAAGAAAGAAATAACTAAACAAAATTAGGCTGATAGAGGTTTCTCCAATTAATAAATTCAAATGTTAAAGTCTAACAGTACACTAATTTTGAAATTAGACCTAAAAGTTATTTTGTGTGCACTCTTAAATTTCATAAAAATCATTCTTAGAATCCCTGATGGGCTAACATGATGAGTACTTCATAAACTATAAAACAAGAAAAGTATGGGTCTAGCATGAGTACCAGACAAATAAAAACAGAGAATGTGCATAGGGAGATCCTGAACAATAAGCCCTAACATTTCTCAGCAATGAACTCAATACAATGCACAGAGTATAGATTTGCTTTCAACATTTTCAAAGTTTTTAGTTTTCTAGTTAGTTGATTATCTTATTAAAATAATTTGTTTTGTTCCAATATTGCTTTTTTCTTCTGAAAATGCATACAAACTCATACTCACATATGTACTTCATAATTTTCTTACACCTAAGGTTTATCTTTAGAGTAATATATGTATATATTTTACTCTATGTAAATAAAAACTGAAAGATTGTATGTGTTTGCAGGCAGAGAAAAAACATGTTCAAAGAGAAATATGTGACAAATTACTTTAAATATTTATTGAGGACTTAGAAATATATCAATTTTCTTTATACTTCTCCCGAGACAGCTCAGCCGTAGAGACCCCACCCAGGTGGTGCTGAAGGCGTTAAGAAGCAGACTCCCAGACAGAACAGCAATGTGGGACTATCTGGGGGCCAACAGCCTTCTGAGCTGAGAGCCTCAGGGGGCTGATAGCATTCCTGGCTGAGGGCCTCAATTAGATTCTGACCCACATATTTATTCTCTCTGAACAGGGGATTATTATTAACAAACAGTTTTCTTTGCCATCATTCTTCTTAGCAAGCAATATATTTTATCATACACTCAGCATTTCCCCCATCCTGTTTTGACGAAGCTAGGTAAGCAAGCACAACTTTATCTTGGTGAACAATTTCTTAGAGGATTTGGGATCCGCACCTGCAGACTACACAAAGAGAAACAAGACAAATCAAGAACACAATTCAGCAATCATAGATCCTTCAAGTGTTCTCACCCATGTCACTGGATTTAGAGCTGCCAATCCATCAGCAGCGCCCTCAAGCACCTCGGATCCTAGAATTAAAGTTAGATGTGTTCGAAAAGCTTGAAAAGCTTGTCCTTTTAATTTTCTTGTATCCAGTGGTAGGTGTTCAGCATGTCCTTCCAGGTGAAGTTTTATTTTTTCCCGATTGTGTTTATTCTCATTACACTTTAGAGTTAATAAAGTCAATCTGTAACTCTCCCACCACCAAAAGATAAGGGGGAGTTTAACACAGCTCTGAATCTAAAGAGCGTTTATTCCTTATAAATTCTAATGAATAAGAATGAGGGCCTGGTCCTCTATTACATTTTCCTTCCCAGACCTTTATTGGTTTTAGGATCATAAGCATCTTCCAGAGTTCTTTTTATTCAGCTCCTATTGTCAGTGATACCATTTCTGGTCATGGTGCTACTAATCCCCCATTTACATTTACTGTGGGATCTAATCAACTCATTGTAAAGGAAGGAAAGTAACATATGCCCAATATGTGAAAGTTCCTTTTACTTTTGCCCCAACTCCAGGAACACTCACTATAATGGTGATAACCACCATCATACCTACCATTAAGTTACTGCTCTCTTCAGGTTTTCCTCAGCCATCTGTGAAAGCTTTAAATGTCTGGATGGTACCCACACTGGTAACTGCTTTGAACCTGGAGAAACACAGACATATCCTCTACCCCGTATTATCACATTGCCTTTTCCCCAATTCTTTGAGAGTGGGTATTGCCACAGATCAATTGCCCTACACGGTCTTCCTTGGTTTATTCAAGTGTTGTTCAGCTGCTGTTAATTGTCCTCCTCTTGGCAAACTCAAAATATTTAAAGTTCATCTTGCTAAATTTTGTTGCATTCGTGGCGTTCTATATCCACTATCTCCTTCCACAATTAAAACAAGCTCCAGGACCTCCTTTGTTTATCTTTAAACCTGTCATTGCTTGTGCCAATAAGGTAGCTTTTTAAAAATTTCCTCCTGTTCCATACATGCCTTAATGTAATCCACCAAGTGAGTTTTCCCTTTAAGTGGCTGTAAAACAGCCTGGCATTCAGAATTAGCATTGTTGAACGCTAGAAAGCATAACACAATATCCCAGGTTTCTGTTTCTGATATGGCCTTTCTTATGGCTTCCTGCAATTGAGTTATAAAATCAGCATATGGTTCTTTCAGCCCTTGCTTAACAGTTCCAAAACAAGGACTTTTTTTCGCTTCCTGATGTAATTTTCTCCCAAGCTCTTAAACAGACTTTCTAATCTGCTGTATGACTAGATCAGCCATAGTGGACTGTGCATGTAAAGGAGCCCACACACCAGATCCTGTGAACTATTCTATGGCAATATTAATCGGAGGTTGAACATTAGCATTTATATTAGTTTGAATATTAGCCTCATCAGTCCACCAGGTCTTAAATTGTAAAAATTGAGAGGGAGATAAATTTGGATTAAAGTATCCCAGTCTACTCTTTTTTTCTGTTTTTTTTTTGTTGTTGTTGTTGCTGTTTTTCAATAGACCTTCAAAGCTACTGCAAATCAATTTTATACTTCCAGCTCACCCTAAGATTTTTTCAAGAGTTTTCAGACTACTTCCAAGCTCCCCCAGCTTACCCTGGGAGATTTCTTCAAGAGTTATCCGGCTACTTCTGGGCTCCCCCAGCTTACCCTGGGAGATTTTTTCAAGAGTTGCTGAGATACCTTCAGCTTAGCTTCTCCTTTCTCTGTCGCTCAGGCGCCCCTTTGTCCCAGGTTTGAGTCCCACATCTAGGCACCACTTACCAAGACCAGCTCTGCCATAGAGACCCCTACCCAGGCAGCGCTGAAGGCATTAAGCAGACACTTAGATAGAACAGCAAAGTGGGACTATTCAGGGGCCAACAGCCTGCAGAGTTGAGCCTCAGGGGGCTGACAGCATTCCCGGCTGAGGGTCTTGAGCAGATTCTGACTTATGCAGTTATTCTCTCTCAACAGGTGATTATTAACAGTTTTCCTTGCCATTGTTCTTATTAGCA
The DNA here is from genome assembly GCA_963574635.1 of Cheracebus regulus. Lineage (NCBI taxonomy): Eukaryota > Metazoa > Chordata > Mammalia > Primates > Pitheciidae > Cheracebus > Cheracebus regulus. The sequence goes on along the minus strand of CAUYQU010012653.1, from coordinate 1,569 downwards.
AACAATATATTTTATCACTCAGCATTTCTCAGTAATCATACACTCAGCATTTCTCAGCATATGTCTATATGAATTTTATTACCCCTGTAGTAAAGAACAATTGTAAATTGTAAAATACTTTTAATATTTTAAAATAACTAACAGTATTTTAGTCATTCTAATCAAATTGTAATAAAAAGGATAAATTCTTCCCAGGCATCAGAGAGGAGAGGAAAACAAAACAAAACAAAAAAAGGATAAATTCTAGAGGTGGGTACCTCATTTATCCTGATGTTATTATTACACATTATATGCCTGTACCAAAATATGCCATATATGGCATAAATATATACACATACTGTGTAACACAAAAATTAAAAATAAGAAAAAACCAAAAATGTAACCTATGGAAAAAATATTTATTTGCAGTTTGAAACTACTGACAGAAGAGATTACTTAGCGGTGTTATTCCACTATGTTGCCAAATGGTATATCGTTACCATATTTTACCTACACCCTTGAGTAAGGTGGGGTATGTTAAGGTTAGTGGAATAATAATGCTTCATTGAATGCATAACAATCTTTTTTTTTTTTTTTTTTTTTTTTTTTGAGACGGAGTCTTGCTCTTGTTGCTGAGGCTGAAGTGCAATGACATGATCTCTGTTCACTGCAACCTCTGCCTCCCAGGTTCAAGTGATTCTCCTGCCTCTATCTCCCAAGTAGCTGGATTACAAGTGCCCACCACCATGTGTGGCTGATTTGTTGTATTTTTGTAGAGATGAGTTTCACCATGTTGGCCAGGCTGGTCTCAAATTCCTACCCTCAAGTGATTTGCCCACCTCAGCCTCCCAAAATGCTGAGATTATAGGCGTGAGCCACCACGCCTGGCCATAATGTATAATAGTCTTAACATGGTAAAAGAAAATATTTAATTAAAAATTAAGTCCACACATGATCTAAAATTTTTAAATGTTCTGCATTTTATTAAATAAAAGTACAATTAGTAAAATTCTATGCCACAATTTAATTTTAATTTACATTTTACTAAAATTAAAAATGTTTTTCTCTCATGATAACATGAAAAACTATTACTCTGAACAGCTACCTCATACATTACTGAGAAAGTTAACCATAAAGAGCCTTTCCGCTTATATTCTTATCAGGCATCTTACATTTTGAGTTGAATCACACCATTATTTACTTTTAAAAACTTTTAAATCTTATCAAAAAAGTATACTTGAATGTAATCATAACTTTTTAAAGAAATTTCTACTCATTTTAAAGTTATATAAAATTAATTTACTTAACCAACTGTAGTTTTGGATTTTCTATACCCAGCACTCTGATTTAGTGTAATGTCTGAAGTGTCAGTGCCTTAGATATTTCTACTGTTAATTCTCTGATATTTACATAAATATCAATTTGAATTAAATATTTTTTCATACTTACTGCACCTGCAAAAGTACATTTTAGTATGAGCTCCCTGGCATTTTCTAAGCTACAGATTTTGAAAAAGGGTTTTTCTAAATTCATTACATTGGCTGAATTTTCTGCAATATAAATTCCCTAATGTTAAACAAAGTTTGAGCA